>CM019160.1:27154018-27167714 GCA_009733165.1 Naja naja | reverse complement strand
CTCTCCATCTTAGGAGGAAGGCTGGGCTGCCCTCTCCATCTAAAGGATCGACAGGTTTCTGGGACTGCAAGGGAGTAAGGTAACAGTCAGCCCCTCACCCCACCAAATCCTGCTCCAAGGGTATCGACCCCCCAGATCTCAACCCGTCAACAAAACTAAGCCCTTATTATTTTACTCTGGACTCTTCAAACTCACGTTGGGGCCTATGGATTCATCATTTTCATTTAATGACCCCATAATCCCTTGTGGGGTGTGTAGTCTGGGCAACCGAATGGAGCTGAGTGTTTACTGGCCGGATGCCACTCCTGTCGCCAGGGCAGAGTTTTGTTTCAGCAGAGAGATTCTCATGGGGCCCAGAGAGAAATATCTGCCTCTCCCTGGAGCAAACTCACAGCCTCCTGACTGTGGTGAGCGCCCCCTCTGGGCTACGCACCACTCCTAAATCTTCTAAAATGAATGTAAACCTCTAAAAGCTTGTTCCAGGAATGAAAGGGATCCCTGCCCGAGCTATTTTTCCTCTGCACTTTCGGTCCTCGACTTACAACCACAATTGAGCCTGACATTTCTGTTGTTAAAGTGAGACATTTGTTCAGGGAGTTTTGACGACCTTTCTTGCCGTCGTTGTTAAGTGAATCACTGCAGGTGATAAATAACTAACTTTCGGTTGTTAAGTGAATCCAGCTTCCTCATTCACTCTGGTTTGTCGGAGGGTCGCGGGAGGGTCACATGACCCTGGGACACCCCCTGAAGTTTGGAGCATCTCCTCCCATCGTTTTACTCCCGTTTTCTGGGAGAAAGTCATACCAGATGTGGTATCCAGCGGTTGGACCAGTTCTGGAGAACTGGTAGTGGAAATTTTGAGTGGTTCAGAGAACGGCCAATGCCACCTCTGACTGGCCCGTAACCCCATCTCTTCTCTGCCTCTCATGAGTCCCAGCTGATGGCTGGGTCTCCTTTGTTGCCCTGCACAGGAGGCCGAGCTGGAAAGCAGGTTAGTGGGGTGGGGAGGAATGAGATTTTACAGTATCCTTCCCTGCCACACCCACCAAGCCGTCCACCAAGCCACGCCCACAGAACGGTGAGTAAAAAATTTTGGATCCCACCACTGAAATAGTCAAAGTCCCTGATTTTAAAAGTTTTACCTTTTATGAAAAGCATTCTGTCCTTCAGGCTTCTGACATTTTTTTACATTTCTCATTTCTCACTGGGGGCAAGATTGCAGATCCAAGCAACCAGCAACGGACTGAAAATTATTTCCTTACTCCATTCCCCTGCCTTTCTAGTAGGCTTTACCAAAGAAGTTTGAATACCCATTCCAGAGGTGTGGTATTCAGCCGGTTCGGACCAGTTCTGGAGAACGGTGGCCAGGTTGAGTTGTTCAGAACCTGATCCCACTTCTGACTGGCGCTGCCCCCATCTCTTCTCTGCCTCCCAGTGAGTCCCAGCTGATTAACTGGGTCTTCTTTTATTGCCCTGCACAGGAGAATGGAGCTGGAAAGCAGGTTAGTAGGGTGGGGAGGGAATGGGGATTTTGTAGTAACTTTCCCCAGTGCCAAGGGGAATGGAGATTTTACAATATCCTTCCCTTGCCATGCCCACCGAGCCACACCCACTGAGCTGCCACGCCCACCAAGCCACACCACAGAACTGGTAGTAAAAATTTTGACCAAATTATGAACACAGCTCTGCTGTCTGGAATCCGCACTGTATATCGGACATAAATATAATTGAGCGAGTCCAGAAGTATTTTACCAGAAGAGCACTACATTCCTCTGCTTGCAACAGAATACCCTACACCACTAGCCTTGAGATTCTAGGCTTGAGACAACCTTGAACTAGGCCATAAGATTGGACTTAAGCATAGTACATAAAATCATATGTTACGTCTTACCAGTTAATGAATATTTCAGCTTTAACCACAACAACACAAGAGCACACAACAGATATAAACTTAGCAACCACTCCCAATTCGATTGCAGGAAGTACGATTTCAGCCATGGAGTGGTCAATGCCTGGAATGCACTACCTGATTCTGTGGTCACCTGCTCAAACCCCCACTCCTTTACCCTCAAACTAACCTCTATTGACCTCACCCTCATTCCTAAGAGGTCTGTAAGGGGTGTTGTGCGCACCATCAGCCTACTGTCCCTGTCCTCTTGTCCCCAATTATTAGTTCCTATTTCTTATATTTAAACTTGCGTTTATTCTTATTTCTGTTGTATTGTAAGCATTTGACAAAAAACATAAATAAATAAATAAATTTTACTGGTCGTACCTGATTTGGCGGTGAGGTGGGAAGCCTCGGCTCTCCCAGAATTACTTTGGGGTGAGGGCCAACTCAAGATGGGACCACTGGAGCAGCGTCCCCGGACTAGGGATTTGGCAGGAAAGTGGTCGCGGGATTGAGCCGCCGCCGTTTCATCCAGGGGGAGACAAACTCTGGGCTGTTAAAAGAGAGAAATTTCAGTGGGCATCGAATTCATTTGTCAGCAGGAAAACCAAACCTGCGCTAATGGCAGCCGAGGGAGAGGGGCACCCGTGGATTAAATCTGCACACACCCCCCATGGAAGAACGTGGGTAGGAGAAAGGGAGCTCTGGACCATGGCTGCCCACTGGAGGAATGGGACTCACCTTGGTGTATCTCCACCTGCAAGGGCAGAGGGAGGGGGAGTTGCAAACTTACTTTGCTCCCACAGAGGGTTTACCTTGGGAGGTAGTGGGGGTGGAAGATTGGCAGGCTGAGCATCCCTGGAAGGAAAGATAAGTGACCAGGTTCAAAAACAGAGAGATTGAGGGAGGGCGTTTGCTGCCTGTTTTCTCCCACGCCCCACATCTCGATGAATTCTTCCAGCAAGACATTACTAATAGAGAAGAATAGTAGCTTGGGGTTGAACTGGTGCTCCCTTAGCTTGGTTGCAGATATTTCATGGCCTTACTACAGAGGTGGTATTCAGCGGTTCAGACCGGTTCTCAAGAACGGTAGTAGAAATTTGGAGTAGTTCGGAGAACCGGCCAATCCCATCTCTGACTGGCCCCGCCCCCATCTCTTCTCTGCCTCCCATTGAGTCCCTGTTCTGACCCAAACCCTTGTCCAATAAAACTAAACACAAACCAAAGGGAACAGAAACCTTTAAATGATTCTTACAAATGCCCGGTTAAAAGGCTGCTGCAAACTAATTAACTTTGATAAGCACGAGCCACGCCAAAACTGTGCGAGGCTGCCAAGAATAACAGATAAGGTTACCTAGAAATATTTTACAACGCGAGAGTCTTCAATTACCAACTAAGATACTGGAATGTCCACGAGGCTCGAGTTTCAAAACGTTTTTGCTTCCTGCAAAGAACGTCCCGATTCACAGCTGGCTTTTATCTTCTTGAAGGAGGGACCATTACCTTGCAGCCTTACTCCTGAGTCGCCCGTGCTGCTGCAACTGCTCTTTTCTGCGAGCAACCCTGCGCACACGCGCACTTGTCACAGGCTCCTCTGGAGCCTCCTCATCGCTTCTGCCAGCCCCCACAATCTCTGAAGGCAGCAGTCCACTCCCTAATGGTCCTGGCCCTTCATCAGAGTCCTTGCTGTCCTCAGCCATCTGCACCTGCTGCTGGCTAACCACAACAGTCCCAGCTGATCGGCTGGGTCTTATTTGGTTGCCCTGCACAGGGGAATGGAGCTGGAAAGCAGGTTAGTGGGGTCTTGGAGGAATGGAAATTTTACAGTATCCTTCCCCTGCCACGCCTACCAAGCTACACTCACAGAACTGTAGTAAAAAAATATGAATCCCATCACTGCCCTACTAGGTAACATTATCAATACTAGAAGGGTGTGGAGGTTGCTCTCTGTTTTGAAACCTCACTCCCTTCTAGCACTGATGATGTTACCTAGCTGGGTCATGAAACGTCTGCAAGGAAACAGCTAGACTCAAAGAGCACCAAGGGCCCCATTATAGCAAGACATCATAATTCACTGTGAACAGTCACCGAGGGCCACTCCCAGGGAGGCAGACAGGAAGCAAAATGTTTATTTTCCAGGGCTGTCATTTCCAAATATCAAGCAGGAATCGAGTAGTCTTAGGGACTAGCTCCTTGCTGGATCCTGAGATCCGTCTCTTCCCAAATTTTTGGCTAAATGACTGTGTGTTCTATCATTTGATATTTTAAAAATTCTAGGAGAAAGGGTTACCTGATTAGATCTGGTCTGCTGGGGCTGGAAGGAAGAGGAGAAAAGAAGGATCAGGGAAGGGGAATTTAGGAGAGAAAGAATGACCAAATGGGCTTACGCTCAGGGAGTTTAGTGGCGCCCATTTTACTTTACTTTATTGTCACTGCACCTCATACAATGAAATTAAATGCCATCTCCAATGTACAATTTATGACTTTGAACATAAAGCACAAACACACTTCCATCACGTTCTATATATTGAATTGAAAACCCCTGATATTGCATTAATATTGCACTACGCAGTAGAATTCAAAAGAGTTACTGCCCTGGGATAGAAGCTGTTTTTCAGCCTATTTGTCCTTGTTTTTATTATTGTCCTGCACCGTCTGCCAGATGGTAATAGTTCAAAAAAAGGGGGGGGTGCCCAGGATGAGATGGATCTTTGAGGATGTTTTGAACTTCCTTAAGGCAGCGGGATCTCTAAAGCTCTTCCGAAGAGGGGAGAGGGCAAACCATAATCCTCTGCGCAATGACGTTAACCCTCTGGAGTGCTATCCTATCTGCCCCTGTGCAACTGGCAAACCAGACACAAGTTGCAGTAAGTTAAGATACTCTCTATGGTGCAGTGGTAGAAGGTCACCAGCAGTTTTTCATTCAGTTGTTGTTTCCTGAGAAGTCTCAGGTAGTATAATCTCTGCTGGGCCCTTTTTGACCAGGGCTGCAATGTGAGCACGCCGGGTCAGGTCCTCTTTTATGGTTAACACCCAGAAACATAGCCATTGTTTTACACGTTCTTTGTTGCAGTTTTGCCATGGTCAAGACCTACTGTTATGTTTCTCAACTTTGGCCATTTAAAGACAAGTGGACTTCAACTCCCAGAATTCCCCAGCCAGCTTTAAACTGCAAGCAGTTAAGACAGAACTTACATATCCACATCATCGTAGTCGTCCGAATCAGTTACATTCTTCCTGCAAAAGTCAGGAAAACAAAGCTAAAATAAACTTTATTTCACCTCTAGGCAGCAGCTAAGGGAGCTGCTCCCCGAGGCCCCCCCTCCGGACTCCCTTACCTGCTGCTGAATCCACCACCAAGTTTGTCCATCGTATTGTAGCCTGGATCTAGCGTGCTCTCCTGCAGAAGAAGAGACATCTGTTGAGTTTGTTGGTGCCAAGAGTGGCGGGCTAAGGGTAAGACCCAGGTCTTGAAGATGACCAAGAGAAGAGGGACCTTTCTCCAGGGGTAGAGCAGAAGAGCCAACGAAGAGTTACCATAGAGCTTGAAGACCCCAGACTTTGTCTTCTTTGCAAGATAGGGCTGAAATTATGCTCTGCAACGAGATGGGAAACGGGATTTAGAGCAGCAAGGAGGGAGATGGAGGCTGAAGAGACCAAGCAGCTAATGTTATTTTTTTCCTAGTGGGTGTGAATCTACTTAGATGATGAGGTAGACAGGTGTACCTTTGAAGGGACATAATGGTAGAATAGGTAGAATCGGTGGGACATAATAATAACTTGCTATTCCGCTTCCGTAAGAATGGCTTTGCTGCTGTAAGAATCAGAATTGCCTCTGCCATTTGCTTCTACCAATGATCTAATTCAGTGATGGTGAACTTTTTTCTTGTAGTGTACCGAAAGCGCGTACCGGCACCCACAATGCAATGCACCCCGCTCCCCCTACGCATATGCGCGCAACACCCCTGCCCCACCCCCTTACCTGTACTGCACATGCGCAAGCCTCCCAGCTGATTTTCGGCCTGTTTGAGGCCGTTTTCTGGAAATACTGGAAGTGCCTGTTTTCAGCCTCTGGAGGGCCTGTGGAGCCCAGGCGAGGCCATTTTTGCCTCCTGGGGGCTCGAGGGAAGCCTCTGCAGCTTTTGGAGGCCGAAAAATGGGCCCGTTTCGTCACTCCTGGTATTTCCAGAAAAACAGGAAGGGATGAAACGGGCCTGTTTTTCGGCCTCCAAAGGCTGTAGAGGCTTCCCTCGAGCCCCCAGGAGGGTGAAAACAGCCACAAATGTTCCAAAAATCAGCTGGGAGGCGCACACATGCGCAGTGCAGGTAAGTTTGGCTGGGGCTCACAGGCCTGCACAAATGGCTCTGCGTGCCACCTGTGGCATGCGTGCCATCGGTTCTGATTCCTGCTATCTTGTTGTTTTGTTTTTTTATAACTCAGTACCTGGAACGGAATATGATGTGGCGTGGCAGGGTTACACCAGGCAAATACCTGTGTTGGTAAGCACCCAGCCCCTCCTGTTCCTTTCTGCACGGCCCATGCAGGGCTACAAGGAAGGCATGGGCCAGGGGCCCAGAATTGGGTACTAAACTGTTGTCTCTAAAGCTCTTTTTGTATATATTTGGAACGATTTACCCAGCTTTTAAACTTTGATCCAATTAAATGCTGATTCCTTCTCAAGCCTCTGCTTAAGTTCTCTCTTTTTGGTTCATTTGTTGACTTAAGTGTTATCGCCGAACCTTACATTTTGAACGAGTGGGAGTGGACACCCCTACCTTGGGCACCAACGTATCCTGGAGAAGTCACGCCCTGCCGCTGGCTGGAGCGAATCCTTTGTGGCACCGGGGGTGGAGGCAACTGAGGAAAAGAACGTAAGAGGCACGTTGGAGGTGTGTGTGATGGCCACCCCGAAACGGAGAGCTATTGCGGCTGTGTGCCTCCTAGAGAAGCCCTTATTTTGCCAGCCCCCCAAAACACTCTTGAGATTGACTTGAGCAGAGGTCTCCAAACTTGGCCACTTTCAGACTTGTGGGCTTCAACTCCCAGAATTCCTGAGCTAACATGACCAGAGGAGGAATTCTGGGAGTGGAAGTCCACAAGTCTTAAAGCTGACAAGTTTGAAGACCCCTGATCTACAGTATCTATCTTCTATCTCCATCTCTGTCTGTCTGTCTATCCATCCATCCATCCATCCATCCATCCATCCATCCATCCATCCATCTAATCTGTCTATCTCTATCTATCTATCTATCTATCTATCTATCTATCTATCTATCTATCATCTATCATCTAATCCAAGGGTCTTCAACCTTGGCAAGTTTAAGACTTGTGGACTTCAACTCCCAGAATTCCTGAGCTAAAGATGACTGGAGGAGGAATTCTGGGAGTTGAAGTCCAGACGTCTGAAAACTGCCAAGTTTGAAGACCCCTGGACTGTGGATGACTCCTAAGATGAAGAGCCCTTCTCTCCCACTTTTCCAGCCACATCTCTTTGCTCTCACCTCTTGTTCCTCTTCTTCTGCCTCACCTCTGGGGAGCTGGTCAGGATTGTGTACTTTCTCCAAGAGGTCAAGGGTCAGCCTCTGCGTGAGCTCTGCCTGGGTTACAAACTGGTGCTGGGAAAAGAAAAATGAAGGTGGTTGGTTGGGTTCCAACCTGGGGACTGGAACAAGAACAGAAGAACAGAAGGGGATAATGTCCCACAGGTGCTTTCTTTCAAGAGACAACTGGACTTTTTGGTTTTTTCTTGAAAGACATTTTGCTTCTGGTCCCAAAAGCGGGTGGGGAATGGTGGGGAAGGGAAGGATTTATACTCCTTGCAGACAGCGGGTCATTTGCATCCTTTTTAGAAGGTCATTGAGGCTACTTGGAGGTCTATCTGTGTCCTCAGGGTCACCTGAGTAGTGCAAATTGGATGCGGAGCCTTCTTGGAACTGCAAGGACCGTGTTGTCGACCAGAGATAGAGGGTATTGCATCCCTCCCCCTCTGCTCAAAATTGAACAGCCCCCTCTCAACAAAGGGGGAAGGATACGGCACCATCCCTGTCCGGTCTACAACATGGTCTTTTCAGTCCTTCTTGGATGAGAAGCTAAATGTCTTCAACGGCTCTGAAAAAAGTAACTTATGACCATTTTTCACATGACCATTGTAGAATCCCATGGTCACATGATCAACATTCACAGGCTTGGCAACTGGTTCATAGTTATGAGGGTTGCATGTCCCGGATTTTTGCAACCTTTGGACCAGCAGAGTCAAAGGGGGAAACCAGATACATTTAAACAGACATAGAAGTTGAATTTGGGTCCTGAATGATTGAAGAATCGCATCCTCCTCTGGACAGCCTAGCTTTGAAGGGGGCTTTGCTCCAGCCGGTTCGGATCAGTTCTGGAGAACCGGTAGCATAAATTTTGAGTAGTTTGGAGAACCAGCAACCACCCCTGAGTGGCCCCGCCCCATATAGGCTCCGCCTCCCAAGTCCCATCTGATTGGCTGGGTCTTCTTCGGTTGCCCTGCACAGGAGAATGGAGCTGGAAAGCAGGTTAGTGGGGTGGGGAGGGAATGGGGATTTTGCACTATCCTTCCCCTGCCATGCCCAACAAGCTGCATCCACCAAGCCACACCCACAGGACCGGTAGTAAAAAAATTGGAATCCCACCACTGGAAGGAAGAGAGGAACAAAAGGGGAAGGAAGAGAGAAGGAAGGGGAAGGAAGGGGAAGGAAGAAGAGGGATGAAAAAGGAAGGAAGAGAGGTGGTATTCAGCCAGTTCTGACCAGTTCTGGAGAACCGGTAGCGGAAATTTGGAGTAGTTCAGAGAACCAGCAAATCCCGCTTCTGACTGGCCCTGCCCCCATCTCTTCTCTGCCTCCCATTGAGTCCCAGCTGATTGGCTGGTTCTCCTTTGGTTGCCCTGCACAGGAGAACAGAGCTGGAAAGCAGGTTAGTGGGGTGCGGAGGGAATGGGAATTTTGCAGTAACCTTCCCCTGCCATGCCCACCAAGCCACGCCCACCAAGCCATGCCATGCCCACCAAGCCACGCCCACAGAGCTGGTAGTTTAAAAAAATTGTGTCCCACTACTACTTTGCTGCCAACTCTGCAGAGTGCATGTCCTGCACAGAGGTGGAAAGAGAGGTGGGCTTACTCACCGTGAGCATCTTGGAGGAGCTGGGCCGTTTCTTGGGGCTTTTAGTTAGCGTCACCTTGACAAAGTTGTGGAAGGCGGGGGACCTGTGGAGACAGCCGCAGCACCCATGAGGGAAAATGTTTGGCACTGTAACGTCGCTGATGCTTAACAACTGCCGTGTTTCAGTGGAAACTCCAGCCCCGATTGTGATCGTTAAGTTGAGGGCTACCTGTATTCCAAACCTCCGGCATTCTGCCCCAAAGGATAACGCTAAGATTAACATCAGACCAACAATCAAGAAGTAAACAGCACCTCCATCAAGGAACTGCCAACCAAGAAAACAGTAAACCAAAGAACCTCCAAAACCACTTCTACCAACACTGACTGGGCAAATCACTAGAATATAAAGTGAGAGCAAAACTCATTCCTTACTAGCACTGATGATGTTCCCTAGTTGGGTCATGAAACGTCTGCAAGAAAACCACCAAAATCAGAGAGCACCAAGGATCCTCCAGTCCTCCTCCTCCTCCTCCTCATCCCTGCAAACCCCACGCCCTTCTGGACTGATGATGTTCCCTACTTGGGTCATGAAACGTCTGCAAGAAAACCCCCCGAGCTCAGAGAGCACCAAGGGACCCCTCTGTTCAACCCTGAGCTACAAATATTCTCCATTAATGAGACTAAGTAAGGATCTGTCACCACTTCTGAAGGACCCCTTGACAGTACTCACCAGCGGGCCTTCTCCTTCAGCTTTGGAGGCTGGTAGCCACTCTTGGTCATCAACACCAGCACCCTGGCAGGTGGCACAAGGAGACAAGCCACAGATTAGCTGGAGAGCAGCCTCTTCCTTAAATTTCTTCATGGAAAAGATTATTTTTCAATCCCTCAAGGGATCAGAGAAGGGAAACAAGACCCCAGGCAGGGTGGGATTCTACCAGTTTCGCTGGTTTGGGCAAACCGGTAGCTCCGAAGATCAGCTGTGAGCCAACCGGTTCGCTTCGCCGATCAGCTGTTGGTCCCACCTGCCCGCCCCAGTTCTAATCTGTGCTTTATTTCCGGCTTTTCCAGCTCAGCTGATTCGGGGGCACAGATTGCCATGCAACAGCTGTTGTACACATAGGGCTTGCAGCAGAAGGTGAGTTGCAAATGCTGCCTTTGCACATGCTCACTGAACCAATTGTTACACCGGTTGAATCCCACCCCTGCCACAGGGTCACCTTACCGCAAAGGATGCATATCGAACATGGGGGGCTGCAGCTCAGCCATCTCGATGGCCGTGATGCCCACCGACCACACGTCACACAGCTCGTTGTAGCCCCCTTTCAGTTCCACCGCAGCCACTTCTGGGGCCATCCTGGAACAGAGGGTGAGGGGCTTTATGCAGGGGTGGGCTTCAAATTTTTTAGTAAGGGGCTCTCTGCCCTAATGACTGGCTGGGTGGGTATGGCTGGATGGTCATGATGCCGGGTGGGCATGTGACCACGTGGCATGGCTAGGTGGTCATGTGACTGGATGGGTGTGGCCAACTCGACATCGCTTCTTTGCCCTAATTACCTAAAAAAAGATATATACCAAAAAGTTGTCTGTTATTTCGTGCATTTAATAATACTTAAATAAAAGACTGGGTGAAACCAGGCTTAATAGCAGTGACTGTGAGAGGGATCCTGGAGTCTCAGTGGAATTTCTGGTGAGTTATGTGATTCTTATTATTTGGAAATTAATCCCCTCGGAGGCTAGTGGCTGTGCTATCTGATTTTTCTCAATGGCTGTCCCTTGCAAGCACTGAGTGGATTGTTTATCTAGCTTGCCACACTTTTACCAGGTGTGAAATGCTCTTGGCTGAACGCCCAGAAGTTCAATTAAGCCTACTAAGAGCTTTCCCTTGCTGCTTGTCTTTCTGAGGTTACTGGGCTCTCCGAGCTCAAGAGAGTCTTAGCTAGGGGCTCTCCTGAGCCCCTGTGAGCCCCCAGCAGCCCATCCCTGCCTTTATGTGACATTTAGGCTCACCATTCCTTCAAGACCCTCTTGGGTCCCATTAGGAGCACCCCAAGGTCTTTTCCAACCAGCTAACCAGGTTTATCAGGGCAAAAGCCTACAAACCAGGATTTCTCCTTGTTTCCTGGCTCACCAATGCCCATTTCAGAAGGGACAATGCTATTGGATGTGTTTGTTCCCAAAAAAAGGTATACGGAAAAATGCACACAACTAGGGCCCTTAGTTAGCATTATGTATTCTGGAACAGATTCTGAAACCGGGTGGGTGGGGAGCCCTTCCAGTCTGCCACCTTGGCATCTCGCAGCTCAGATACCCCTTGGGCCAACGGGTGGCTTCTCTTTACCAGTAAGGAGTTCCAATGAAGGACATTCAAGGGCAAAGGTGGCACTCAGTTGAGCTGAGATTCAAAATCAGCTGCCAGAAAGAAAGAAAGAAGAGAAGAGAAGAGAAAACAGAGAAGTTGAAAAGTCTCTTGTGGTAGATCTGCATCATGCTCGACTTCGGGAAGATAAAAAAAAGTTGTGCACTTCAAGGTAATCCATCCAACAAAATCCCAAGGCCTTGGGATGGAATCTATTCCCAGGAAAAGGTGCTACCAGATTCCTGAAATTTTGCCTTCAACATGGCTCTCCTCGGGGAGGCTCCACGATGAAATTCACAATTCTTCTAACTTGTCCGTCATCCAGGTTGTGGTTTGTCCCAAAGATGCTTTTTTCAAAAGGCAAAACTGGACTTTGCTTTTTTTTTGAAGAGTTTCCTTCTATTTGAGAAGCTTCTTCCACTCTGAGTGAAGAATTCCATTCCCTGACATTCAGAGCGGAAGAAGCTTCTCAAATGAGAAGTGAAACCTCTTCAAAGAACGTCCAGTTTTGCCTCTTGAAAAAAAAAAAAACCTTTGGGACAACTCTTCTAACCCTTCCTGAATTTCTCTCTCACACAAACACACAAACACACACATATGTGATTTACAACCATTCGTTCAGGGACCGTTTGAAGTTCCAATGGCACGGAAGAA
Organism: Naja naja; assembly: GCA_009733165.1. Taxonomy (NCBI): domain Eukaryota; kingdom Metazoa; phylum Chordata; class Lepidosauria; order Squamata; family Elapidae; genus Naja; species Naja naja. The sequence goes on along the minus strand of CM019160.1, from coordinate 27,155,687 downwards.
AGGGACTTATGACCGTTTTTCACACTTATGACTGTTGCCAGATTCAGTCACGCAAACAAAATTCAAATGCTTGGCATCTGCTTCGCATTTTATGACGACTGCAACATCCTGGGGGTGCAACCTTCTGACCAGCAAAGTAAGGGGGAAATCAGATTCACATAACAACTGCGTTACGTTAAGTTAACAACAAAACGGCAACAGCAAAAATTCACTTAACTCAGCATGGCCAGAAAGGCCGCAAAAATGGGACAGACTTCACTGTCTTGCTTAGTAAGGGAAATTTCGGGCTGAATTGTGGTCGCGTCGAGGACTGCCTGCACACGCTCAAAAATCATAGCTAAGATGTTCGCACATAATGTGTCAACTCATAAAATATTTCTATGGTCTTTTTAGAGTTGCCAACAGAAAGAGAGGGGGGAGCAGTGCGGCAGCTTGGAAACCAAAACTGCATTCCATAAGTTTTTCAGAGATAGTAACCAGGTGACTGAAGTTTCTGCCGTGCAAAATTCTAAATGGAGAACATGATTGATGACTCTTGGCTATGGATGTGTCCCATTGGAGAATGTGAATTATGATACACCCAGGAGGTGGAGGGAAACCAGGGTCAAGGGTGACAGTGAATGATGTGTCTCAGAGTCAGCTACACCCAGGCAATGCCAGCATGTTAACTCCCAATAAATCCTTTTTAAGTTTTGGAAGTTTGGCTCAAGACTCATGATTTAATTGGGGTATCTGCCGGAATCCTGACAGCTAGCCAACTCTGAGACACATAATTGTCACCCTTGACCCTGATTTTCCCTCCACCTCCTGAGTGTATCATAATTCATATTCTCCAATGAGACACATCCATATCCAAGAGTCATCAATCATGTTCTCCAGTTAGAATTTTATGCAGGCAATCTTCAGTCACCTAGTTACTATCTTTGAAAATATAATGCTAAATCAGAATTTTTAACTGCTTCCCACAGAGCCAAGCCCTACTGGATAGTATTTAGGGGCTACATGGTGCCCACGGACACTCCAGATAGGGTGGATAAGGGTGATTAGCCTGAAAAATAATGTCCAGAAAATGAACCTACCCAGTTTTACTTCCCCGTGGTCGTTGAGAAGAATGTTAGCTCCCTGAAAGGTGAAGAACAAAAGGAAGTGAGACTTACTCAGAGTGAAACTGACTGGCGTCCAGAGGGTAACAGCCTCCCTCACCCAACTAGACAATATGTTATGACCAAGGCTTATTGAAACACTAACAAAACACATTACTCCCAAAACCCTTTTGTCTTTATTTCAATGGCTGTGAATTTTAGTCATTCACAGCCCGTAATGAGTCTCAAACAGTTTGTAAATAGTCCCATGGAAGTCTGCCAAAGTCCTTTCGGGATAAGTCTGATAAGCATGCACCTTTATCTTCCTTGAAATACTGCCAATGACTACATTTCCAATTAGTTATAGGAGGCCAACCGAGCACAAATTCAACACGGAGCTTCAAGGTTTAATCCGAACAGAACAAAGTTGCTTCCTGCAAAGTTTCCTGTCCCTTTGTACTTCCTTTATGTCTTACGGAGGCCAATCACCTCCAAGCTTTACTCCCAAGTCAGCCTTTTTGTCTTAACTGTTCTTGCCTTCTGGCAGCTCTGCATGTGCACACTGAACAAGCTCCCCTTGTTCCTCT
>CM019160.1:27027552-27153018 GCA_009733165.1 Naja naja | reverse complement strand
TTCTTCCTCCTCCTCTCTTCCTCCTCCTCCTCCACCCTCCTCCATCTTCCTAGGAAAATCTTAGGCCTGAAGGCACAAGGGAAGGGAAGTCTACCTTTAAGGAAGAAGGTGGCCTGAGGCCCGCAGGTTTTATTGTTCTTTTGGGTTGACAGTTGCTTTATTGTAGGCTGCTGGAGAGGAAGTGGTGCCACTCCCTCTCAAATGAGGCCATCAACCTTCGTCACAAATAGAAATCCTGCCGTTTTCCCCAGCTTCCGCAGAGCAAGAGCGCTTGCGGAACAAGCGTGCGTTTCTTGGCCTAGGACCGATGGGCTTTTTGGCTGCCTGCATATTAAAGACCACGGCTGAACTTTGGGGAAATGGCAAGGACATGAAACTGAAGAGGGCTTGAGGTCTTAACGGTGGGGAATGCCTGCCACGGTTGGGTGTCTGGTGTTCTCCGAGACATTTCATGATCAGGTGAGGAAAGGTGGCCGGCACGTGGGACAGTGAACTTTATAAACCTCATTCACTGATAAATCTTCTCTAGTCTGGCAATAATTCATCCGCAGTTAACGTAATGAATCATCCGCCAGGACAAAAACACCACCAAGGTCCCAACAATGTGTTTCCTTTCTATTGGGGAGTTCTTTTCGATAACGCACAACTTCAGAGTTCCAACAGAATAACAAAACAAGGGAAACTTGGAGCTTTTCTGATTCCAACCCCTGTTTGAGCAGGAGAACTTTATACCGTTCCAGGGAAGGGCTTGTCCGGCCCCCTCTTCAAATCCTCCACTGATGGACCACTCACAACTTTCTGAAGGCAAGCTGTCCCACTGGTTAATTTTTTCTCACCGTCAGGGAATTTCTCCTTAGTTCTAAGGTTACTTCTTTTTTTTTTTTAAATTACATTTATATGCCGCCCTTCTCCGAAGACTCAGGGCGGCTTACAATTTTTTGGGGGGATGCAACCCAGTGTGCTCAGCAATAGCCTTCCTTCCATTGTATATGCCTGCTTATTACTAAGCGGCATTTTTACAAGGTCAGCTAATTGCCCCCAACAATCTTGGGTCCTCAATTTACCTACCCCGAGAGGATGGAAGGCTGAGTCAACCTTGAGCCTGGTGGGATTCGAGCCTACAGTAATTGTAGACAGCTGGATCTTAAGAGCAGGCATTTAACAGCCTGAGCCACCAAGGACTCATTTCTCTCCTTGATTGGCTTCCATTAGCTGCTTTTCTCTAGCTGAAGCATCACTAACCACTAGAATAGAATAAACAGAGTTGGAAGGGACCTTGGAGGTCTTCTAGTCCGACCCCCTGCCTAGGCAGGAAACCCTACACCACTTCAGACAAAGGGTTATCCAACCTCTTTTTAAAAACTTCCAGTGTTGGGAGCATTTACAGCTTCTGGAGGCAAGTCGTTCCACTGGTTAATTGTCTTCACTGTCAGGAAAATTCCTCCTCACTTCTAAGTTGCTTCTCTCCTTGATGAGTTTCCACCCGTCGCTTCTTGTCCTGCCTTCTGGTGCTTTGGAGAAGAGCTTGACTCCCTCTTCTTTGGGGCAGCCCCTCAAATATTGGAAGACTGCTATCATGTCTCCCCTAGTCCTTCTTTTCATCAGGCTAGACATGCCCAGTTCTTGCAACCGTTCTTTATATGTTTTAGCCTCCAGTCCCCTAATCATCTTCGTTGCTCTTCTCTGCACTCTTTCTTAGAGTCTCAACACCTTTTTTTTACATTGTGGTGACCAAAACTGGATGCAGCATTTCAGGTGTGGTCTTAGCCTGTAGCCTTGCAATTAGGATAGGGAAAGCAAAGCTGAATTAGAAGTTGGGTTCCCAAGATAGATGCTCCTCTTCAGGCATGCTACTTAAGATCCTAAAAGGTTGACTCCCCTTCTAGCTACCCAAAGGACCATAGAGACTTAACTCTTCCCCCAAGCATTGGGCTGAAAGTGGAGCTAGTAGACTGTTGGGTCTGGCCATCAGGCAGAAGGATAAGCGTTGCTTTTAGCTACCTTTTATGGACTGCTGTAAGCTGCCTAGAATCATTATAGCAGGAAGTCCTTGTTTAGCGACCGCTTGCAGTCCTGACTGGGCTGAAAAAGCAACTTGGCAACCTATCCTCGCAATTATGACCTCTACAGGTCCGTAAAGCCAAGGAAAATTTTAATTTAGTTCGTAAGCAGAGTTATGGGTTCACCTAATTATTGCTTCACTTGATGACTAAGTTTACGGTCCCAATTGTGGTTGTTAAACAAGGACTACCTCTACGCAATAGATGGCTATGTTAAGTCCTACAGGTCAGTAAACAAATAACGTTCTCAAAATATAGTCCTCTAGCAGACCAAACATCCTTCGCTATTTTTCATATCTTAGCCTTTCTGGCAATGCGAAGCAGACAAAAAATAAGCTAAATGCATTGAAGATCGAGGACAGAAAATTTGGTTAAATGCTATTTTAATCTCTGATGGTTTTACTATTTTTCACCGACACCCACTTTATTATGTCTTTTATTTTTAGATCTTGCCCCGAGCCTGACCCTTCCAAGCAGTTACTTACTACAGGGCCAACTGGCAAACTTTTAGAAATGAGTAAAGAATTCTTAAAGAGAACCTACTGCCCCTGCTTGGCAGCCTGACAAGAAATAAATAAAAAGAAACCCAACATCAGAGATCAACCTATATCGCCTTCAGAAATGGACTATGACTTCATTCTCTCCTTCCATCGCCCTTCCCGGAACTATCTATTGGCGGTCACTGCAGGGAAAAATCCTGAATAAACAGCTCCAATAGTCCAAGGATAAGAGAGATTTCCTGCTGAAAATTTCAGATTAGGAATGGCATGAAAACTCCGCTGGTTTGTGGCCATTCAGAATCACATCATTGCCTCCCAGGGTTGGTTTAGGGAGGGAAAAAAAGAAGGAAGAATTTGAAGATTCCCAAGCAATAGGGATACAGGTAATCCCCTTTTGCACAATCAGGAGGCTGTGAGTTTGATCCTTGGTAGAGGCAGATATTTCTCTCTCTGGGCACACTGAGAATATGTCTGCTGAACATAAAACTCCACACTGGTGATAGGAAGGCCATCCGGCCAGTAAAACCCTCAGCTCCATTCCGTTGCCCCGACTCCACCCGGACACAAGGGATTATGGGGTCATTGAAAGATGAGTGATTCACTTAACAACGGTGGCAAGGAACTCACTTAGTAACTGTCTTGCTTAGCAACGGAAATTTCAGGCTCAGTTGTGCTCGTAAGTTGAGGCCTGCCTGCGGAAAGAGAAGTAATGCTGCAGGGGTTTATGAAACCAACTTTTGGCAATTCCTAGTAAACCTCAGGAAATGGAAGGGAGGCCTCCTCGTTCCTTTTTGATGTTTGTTCAGGTAGAGAATCACTTTACAAGGAACAAGCCGGGCCTTTCTTCCTTGTTTCGGCGCTTCTGGGCCCAGTTCCCAGTTCCCGGGCCAGCCCGAGAGATGCTTCATTCAGGTTTGTTCCCAGGTGGGCATCCAGAGTGACTGCAGAACCAATCAGAGGAAGGAGAAAAACCGGGTCTCTTTTCTGCCAGCCGAGATCAGTGCAAAATGAGCTGGGAAACAGCAGAGAGTGATGGGAGATAAAAGCCCAGCCATCACAATAGGCCTCCTTTAGCTGTTTCTCAAAGGTTCGTTTGTGCTCCGGTCTCTTTTTTTTTAAGATTATCCCAAAGGTGCTTTTTCAAGAGGCAACTGTGGACTTTCTGGTTAGAAGAACTTTAGAAGACTGGCAAACCATTCACTCTTCCCATCGCCCTTCCCAGAACTATCTATGGCGGTCATTGCAGGAAAACCTGCCGAATAAACAGCTCTGAGAGTCCAAGGATAAGAGCAGGGGTCTCCAAACTTGGCAACTTCAAGACTTGTGGACTTCAACTCCCAGAATTCTCAGTCAACCATGCTGGCTGGGGAATTCTGGGAGCTGAAGCCAGATGCTGGCTGGGGAATTCTGGGAGTTGGTCCACAAGTCTTAAGGTTCCCAAGTTTGGAGACCTCTGGATAAGAGAGATTTCCTGCCGAAGACGTCAAATTAGGAATGGCATGAAAACTCAGCCTATTTGCGGCCCCTCAGGATCTTTTAATGTCATTGCCTCCCAGGGTTGGTTTAGGGAGGGAGAAAAAAATGGAAGAATTTGACAGTCCCAAGCAATAGGAATAGAGGTAGCCCTCAACTTAGAACCGTTTATTTATTTAGTGACCAAAGTTACACCACCACTGAAATTGACTTACGAACTTTTTTTTTATAGTTGTGCCATCCCGGTTAGAACTTTAGAAGATTGGTAACCAGAAAGTCCAGGTGCCTCTTTGGGACAACAATGAGCTGCATGACTGAGAATTCTCCATAGACAGGACTTCACTTGTGCAGTGGTGGTTGCATTTTTGCACCCAGCTTTTGTTTTTTACACACATCTCCTGCAAGAATCTCCCAAATAGTGAAAGATATAAAAAGCAGGGAGGAGGGAAACCTTCCCTCCGTAGATATTTAAGCAGATTGCTCCTTCCAAGCATTTGCAGATGATACAACAGTGGTGGGACTCATCTCTGAGGGGGATGAGTCTGCCTACCGAGATGAGGTGGACCAACGGTTGCTTTCGTGGTGTGGAGACAATAACTTGGTCCTCAACACCAATAAGACCAAGGAGCTGATAGTGGACTATAGAAGGAACAGATCAGACATCCAGCCCTTGCTTATCCATGGAGACTGAGTGGAGCAAGTGGCCAGTTTAATGTTTCTGGGTGTTACCCTAAAAGAGGACCTGACCTGGGGTGCCCACATTGCAGCCCTGGTCAAAAGGGCCCAGCAGAGATTCTACTACCTGAGACTTCTCAGGAAACAACAAGGGAATGAAAAACTGCTGGTGACCTTCTACCACTGCACCATAGAGAGTATTTTAACTTACTGCACCTCTGTATGGTTTGCCAATTGCACAAGGGCAGATAGGATGTTACTCCAGAGGGTTAACATCATTGCCCCGAGGATCATGGGTTGCCCTCTCCCCTCTTTGGAAGAGCTTTAGAGCTCCCACTGCCTTAAGAAAGTTCAAAACATCCTCAAAGATCCATCTCATCCTGGGCACCCCCCCTTTTTTTTTGAACTATTACCATCTGGCAGACGGTGCAGGACAATAATAAAAACAAGGACAAATAGGCTGAAAAACAGCTTCTATCCCAGGGCAGTAGCTCTCTTGAATTCTGCTGTACAATGCAATATTAATGCAATATCAGGGGTTTTCAATTCAATGTGTGGAGTGTGAAAGGATGTGTGTTTGTGTTTATTTTCATAGTCATAATTTTTGTACGTTGAAGATGGTATTTAATTTCGCTGTACGAGGTGCAGTGACAATAAACTAAAGAGACCCGTCAACGCAGGTCACCGTTGGTGACAGAATAATCTGCAGTTGGGGAACCCAAAGCGAGAGGGCCAAAGCTTTGGAAGCCAGGCCGTCCTCGACTTACAACCACACAGAGTTAAAATGATGCTGGGAAAAGAAAAAGCGACTTGCGACTGGTCCTCGCTATTACGACCGTCGCAGCCTCTCTGCAATCACAACCCAGGTGTGGTCCGAAGTTGAGGACTGTACCAGTTGTTCTCGTTTCGTGACCGTGCACAATTCCCATCTCAATGGGTGGTCGTTAAGTTGAGGTCTTGAGAAAGGGAAGTCAAGACACTGTCCCACCTGGATCAGGGTCGGACGGCTTCGTGGAGCAACCTGCTCCCCTGGTGGCCCCAGGTATTTGTCTTGGAGCCTCTCCCAGTCTCAAGAGCGGAGCCAGTTCCCAACCACACCTTGTGAGTCATGCCCGTTGGAAGTTCCTGCATTGGCAAGTTCAAATCTGCAGGTGAATAACTGCACCTACAATCAATCAATCAATCAATCAGAGCTGGAAGGGACCTTGGAGGTCTTCTAGTCCAACCCTGCTCAAGCAAGAAACCCTACACCATTTCAGACAAGCGACTGTCCAGTTTCTTCCGCCTTATACAGCTGGAGAACCACTTCTCTTGGACAATGTTCCTTTTAAGGCTTGGACGCAAAAATGGCAAATAAAAGAAGCTGTCTGGAGGGAAGGGATACTTGGGTCCCTGGCTATCCCACTCACAGCTGAACCTGAATCTCCTCTCCCCACCACACCCTGGTTATACCCGGCAGAGAGTGAAACAACTCCTTGCTCAGTGAGCTAGCAGGAAAAAGCAGTCAAATCTTATTTCTTCTTTTGGCTGCACACCCCCATCTAGTGGCCATTAGAAGAACAGCACAACCTGGGTCACAATCTGATTATCCCACTGTATTTTAACTTTATTGTGGTTATTTTACCCTGGTTAACGCACCTTTAAGCTTTGACGTGGATTTCCAGGGCCATGGATGAAATCCTGCAGATGTCCTGTGTGGCTCAGGCTCCTATCTCAGGTAGCTTCATGCCACTTCTTTGAGAATTGCCCATTTCTTACTTCGTTATTTTATTTTCTGGGGCACAGCAAAATGCACCACAGTGCATTACGTTCACAGAAACAACATATAAAATGCGTATCAAAAAATACAAAACACCAGAGCTGTGAATTATTTTTAAAAACGTACAGCATGGGTAACAAAATTAAATTACGAATAAAATCAAATTGCCCATGCCTGATAGAATCCAGGAAGCCAGCCTCTAAAGTAACAGCTATGTGTACTATTGGCAAATCAGACAGCTGTTTATTGGTTTTAATAAACACCCTTAAAAAATGGGGCTGAAATTAGTATGGTGGATAAGGGGTCATTGGGAAGAAGCCATGATACTGGAAACACCTGAAAGAAAGAAGAGGGGAAATGGGGTGGTGAAGAGAGAGAAATTCAGGATATGAATTTCAGGTCTTTGCCTGATCCAGGTGAACGCTCAAAAGCTGGCAAAATTGTAGAGGATTACAACTCCCATCCATCTGAATTAGCATAACCGCATCGAACGGAGAAAGGAGTCTACAGGTAGCCCGCAAACTCACTTGCGGTCATAAATTGAGGCATGTGACCAGACTTAACTTATTTTATAACCGTTTTTACGTAGGTCGTGAGTCCCTGAACATTACAAATCAATGTGATGGTGCTTATATACCCATTATTGTTCCAGTACATATTTTATATTCCTGGTTATTTTTCAAGCATTATCCTCTTTAAACCCATCCGTCCTCATTTATTTACTTGCTTATCTCTATCATTTATCCATTTGTACCAGTTTTCCCAAACTGTATAGTACGTTGAATCTTCCTTTTCTTTTAATTTTAGAGTAATTTTATCCGATTTCAGCACAAGCGTAGATTTTTTGAACCCTAACCCTTCTGTGCTTAAGTGAATCACATGGTCAATAAGCGAACCATGCCGTTGTGAAGAGAATCTAGCATAGGTAATGGCCGTCTGGTGAGGAGTCGCTTAGAACTGCGACAAATAAACTGAGCAATAATAAGCATGAAAGGTGCCAAAAATCATGAGCATGTGCTTGCAGGACACCAGTCATAAATGCAAGCTGGTTGCCAAGTCCTCCAAAGGTGATCACATGACTTCAGGGAGAGAGGATGGCAAAACAGCCACAAGCAGCTTTCTGAAAGTTCGACGTAATTTCAAACATTTGTTAAACGGCCGATCGTAAGTTGAGGACTACCTGTAATACACCGAAGAGCACCAGTTTCGCCCAGTCCCCACCTTGCAATTCAGGGCCTCTGGAGATCCCCCTTGTTTCTACCTCCCTAGAGCAGGCCTACCCTAACATCTCTGATTTGCCTGAAGGGATGTGGATATGAGTTTTAGGAAACAACACCCATCACAGGTGTGTAGCCACAAAAAGCATCCCTCAAACAAACCGCTGGACAAAAATGGATCTCGACTGGCTCTTTTCCACCACACGGCAGCACTGCGACAATCCACGCAAACCAGAGGAAAGGCTCCTGACACAGAGAGTTGAGGGAGAGTGCAGATCCAGGAACTTCCAAACCTTTCCTTATGTTCCTGTATCACCTGTTGCAGGAAGCAAAGGAATGGGTGTGTCATGCCCCTGTCGGAATCTGAATCTGAGGAGGAAGCCGAACAGCTGACAGGGAGACGGAATGGGGCTCCGTTGGCTGTGGAGGAAACTGGGGAAGGGCAAAGTCCAGCTGGGCAGAGCAGGGGAGGGCTAGAGCAAGGAAGAGGGAGTTCAGAGGAAGGCCCAGGCCCACCCCCTCTTCATCCTAGGGCACACAGAATGGAGAAGGGAGCAACGTGGGTTGCATGGCTTACAGGGGAGGAAAGGGCCCTGATTCCCTTCATTAGCCACACCTGGGAATGAGAGTTTAAAAGGATTGAATGCTGACTGCGGCAGCTGCTGGGAGCAAACGTGACTTTATCCTATGTTGTTATTGCTTATCTGTGTACCTGGTGTCTTCTCAACCGTGTGAGTTTTGCCGTGCCCGCACATCTGCCCTGCCAAACTAATTACCTAATTTTGGCTTGAGTGGACTTATAATTACAGTTTGTGTTGACCATGTTTTGCACTTGATTCGCTATAGTCAAAGGCTGTTCCTGGGAGAGTTTTCTCCAGCCAGAAGGTAACCTGGACATTGGGGGCAAAGTTGGAGCTAATACAGGGACTCTTATTAGCTGTGTTGCTTTTGTGCCACGCCCCTTTGGGTCATTACAGGGTGATATTTTAAAGTTGTGGCTAAATAGAGGCTGCCATCCTACCTGGGGGAAGTGGGGAAGCATTGGGACTGACAAACTTCAACTCATAACATCATGATGTTTGTTAGGATCTGCCTGCATGGGCAACCTCATCAAGTCAAAAGAGGGAATAAGCACAGCTTCCAAAAATTAGAAAAAAGAGTTACACCGGGCTTCTGAGTTCCAGTTGGACACGACACACCCAAACACACACCAGGGATGCTCTTCTCAGCCACTTCTGAGAGCTGAAGTCAGGCAAGCATCACACGTAGGAAAAAGTGATGGCACATGCTTTTTACATATTGCAACACTCAGCTCCAAACAGCAGGATCTATAAGTCATCCCCTCTTCAGTATAGAAACAAAAATTACAGGAGGAAAATGAGCAGGAAAGAAAAAGATACTCACTGTCAAAGTCTATTTTCTCCACAATGTTTTTAGGCTTGATGTTCTCCTCCTGGTTGCAAATGAATATTGTCCCAGGCTCTGTTTCTACCCAGCCATATTTGCTCATCCAAGACTTCAGCTGATTATCTGCAGCAAAGAAGAAGAAGTTACACGCTGGGAGGATTGGGCCAAAGAGAGAATTCTGTGTTTCGTCAGAAACTCACTTCCTTCCTTCATGTTTATGAAAGCGATAGTTGGTGCCAAAATATACGGAGAACAGCAAAACTGTAAAAGCAGTGGGGAATTTGGAATGGGAAGAACAAAATGAATTATGCGGCTAAGGACCCAGGAATGGTTTCACCACGTAGAAAACTAAAGAAAAATGTAAAATTCATTTGCTTCCCATTCGAACATGTGCTGACCCTGTCACCTTGAACCATGAGACAGGCGGCAATTTGACTGATAGAACAGACAGACAGAGACAGATAGGTAGATGATAGATATAGATTAGAAAGAGAGAAATTAGAAAGGGGAGAGAGGGAGGGAGGGAGGTAGATGGTACATAGGTAGATGGATATAGATGATATAGATTAGAGATTAGAGATAGATGGTAGATAGGTAGGTAGATAGATGATTGATATAGATTAGAGAGTTAGCGAGAGAGATTAAGATACATAGAGGTAGATATAGATGATTGATATAGATTAGATAGATAGAGATTAGAATAGAATATAGATAATAAATGGAAATATGATTGATATAATTAGAGAGATTATAGAAAATTAAAATAAAAGTAGATAAATGAATTGATATAAATCGACATAAGAGGTTGAAGGATAAGATATAAATAAGTAGAGATGAAATGATTGATACAAATTAAAAGAAATTAGCGAGAAGATAAGGTAAAATATAGAAATGATATAGATGATTGACAATAAAGATAAGAGAGAGGTAAAATAAATATAAATAGATAAGATGGAAGATAGATGATTGATATAGATTATAAGTAGTTGAGAGAATTGAGATAGTAAAGATACAAATAGAGAAATAGATATAGAATGATTGTAGGTATAGAGATTAGATAGAATAGAGATAGATAGATAGATATAAATAGATGAATATAGATGTATATAGAGATGATAGATGGATATGAGATGGTAGATAAGATGATTGAGATAGATAGTAGATATATAGATTAGATATAGACAGATATAGAGATTAGAGATCGATATAGACACAGAGACATACATTTTGCAAATAAGCAAAAGTAATAAGCAGGCATATACAATGGAATGAAGGCTATTGCTGAGCGCACTGGGTTGTATCCCAAAAATTGTAAGCCGCCCTGAGTCTTCGGAGAAGGGCGGCATATAAATGTAATTTTTTAAAAAATTAACATGTAGATTAACACGGTTTTCCATGTTTCCCCCCATATCCCTCCATTCTAAACATCAGCAGGCTCCGAGGGGCAACAAAACATTTTTATGAGCCCACGTGACAAAAGGGAAGGAAATTATATACCCGCCTGTACAGCCCACTCACTCACCTGTTAGATCGCCCAACATTTTGGCCAGAAGCCATCGGTCAATGTGCTGGTATGTGATTCCAACTACGTGACAAATGACTGCAAAAAGGGGAGAGGTAGACTGAGAATCCTGACCGGGGTGAAGGCAACAGACTTTAACTGGTCTTTAAAGAAGGAAGGGGCTGGGGGAGCAGATTTGCCTGGTGGGGCGGGACTGCAAGACTTGTTACTAAAGTGACAATCACTCTGTACCCTGGGCCTTCTGCATGCCCAAAAGCAAAAAAAAATATTGGACAAAAATACACACACGATTGGAAAAAAATGATAAAGCAACATGTGGATTTAAAACCAGAAATATTTCTGCTGGGCATTTTACCAGATAAGTGTAAGGAGGGGAATACATATTTGATTCTACATGTGTTAACTGCAGATGGAATTGTATTTGCACAGCAGTGGAAAAGTGAAGAGATCGCTACAAATGAAAATGGGATTAAAAGAATATTAGAATGTGCCGATAGATTAACACTTACAACTCAGGAAAAGGAAGAAACGGAATATTTTTTGACACGGGACTTATTTTATCAATGGTGAGCTATTAGTTAATAAAAACAGAAGTTAGATACGTGTAAATGAAAGAAAAGGACTAATGATATAAGGGAGGTTTGTTAAAATGGAGAAGCTACTATTATTATTATTATTACTATAGAACTAAAACCAGTGTAAGAAATATTGTTGTACACATTTTGATTATTATTTCCTAAAAATATCTGTACCCAGACAACACACTGTTTAACTAAAAATGAAATTTGTATATGTTATAAAATACAATAACGATTATTTTAAAAATGGCATGACTTCAAATCGTGCAGTTCTGGCTGCACTCTTGACTTTATTGAAAGAATCTCCCAAATATTAAAAGACATATCAAGCAAAGAGGGAGGGAAAACCACCCCTCCCACAATGGAGCAATACTTGAGACTCTCCAACCAAATTGCAATACTTTGACTTACATTTCCTTACTGAATCTTCAAATCCAATGATCCCATCCAGGAGTTTCATATTCTTATCCAGAGCTTGCTATTATTAAAAAAAAAAAATCAGAAATGAGAGAGGATAGCCTTTGTCAAGGCCAGCACATGGCCAATGACAGATATCGGTGTACTTCTCTACAATGAAAACGTCTAAATTTACTGTTTCAGGAGATTAAACAAAAGCAGCATGAAAATTAATTTAAAAACATTTGCAATTGACCTAACAGCCCGACACGTATTAAAACAGAGGTCTCCAACCTTGGCAACTTTTAAGCCTGGAGGATTTCAACTCCCAGAATTCCCCAGCCAGCTTTGAAGTCCCAGCCAGTTGCAGTCTTCCAGGCTTAAAGTTGCCAAGGTTGGAGAACCCTGTGTTAAATGACTCTGTCTTCCCAAAAACCAATGGAAAAAAATGTGTCGTTCTGCAGATGTTCCTCGGACTGCAATACAGGTAGTCCTTATGACCTCAATTGGAGGTTGTTAAGTGAGTTGCATCCGAGTTTGCAATCTGTTTTTCAGTGCCGTTGTAATTTTGAACAGCAGCTATATGAACGGTTGCAAGTCAAGGACTACCTGTATTCAAAGTATTTATTTCACAAACACAAACTAATTTGATTTCCACAGGTTTATCAGTCATGTCTGTGTGAATCTATTCATCAATAAAAAAAACTGACTTACCCAGAAAGCCTGAAAGTGACAGTTCTCCAACAATTCCCCCAGGTATAAGATCTGACGGATTGGGCTCTCCTCTTGCTGGCAGGAGCACAGTTAAGGAATGCTACATATGATGCTGGAGAAATGCACGGCATTCTCCCCCACTCCCCCCAAGGATCTTTTGGACCGGACAAGCTATTAAAATACTCCCATGCTTGGTCTCTGACCGAAAGCCACTTGAAGAGACTTGGAAGAATTTGAAATGTGGATTTACAGGCGGCTGTTACGTATAAGTTGGGTTGACAAAAATCAGAAATGAGGTCATAAGCCACCTGGGGAAGCCAAGGGAAATCATCAAAACCATTAAAAAAGAGAAAATTAGAATATTTCGGACACTGGGATGCAACGCCCAGAAAAACATGGCATCCTTCACTTAATCCTCCTCCGAGGAAAGATTGAAGGCAAAGGAGGTCCAGGCAGAAGAAGATCATCATGGCTTCAAAATCGAAGGGGCTGGTTTGGACAAAACTCAGCAGCCCTTTTTCGTGTGGCTGTTGATAAAAAAAAGGATTGCCAACATGATCGCCAACGTCCAATGACAGATATGGCAGAAGAAGAAGAATGCTGCCCAGCTAAAACGGAGGCTTACGTACACCTGATCCACCTACCTGAGTAAGCCTGATGTCATATTTGGTGGCTGGCTCAGGAATTCTGGAAGTTGAAGTCCACAAGTAACAAAGGGACCATAGTTGCCCACTCCTGGTCTAAGCCATCGTTCTCCACTGAATTCTCCATCTAGACCAGAGGTCTCCAAACTTGGCCACTTTAAGACTTGTGGATTTCAACTCCCAGAAATCCTCAGCTAACGTGACTGGAGGAGGAATTCTGGGAGTTGAAGTCCACAAGTCTTAAAGTGGCCAAGTTTAGGGACCCCTGGTCTAGAACTTGTCCTGGTAAGCTGTGCCTAGTGGGAGGCTTCAAGTCCCAATAGGGATTTGGGGGAAGCTATCCTGGAGTTCAAAGAGGATACGCGAGCCTGGTCAATCATGCACTTGCAGAGTGTGAAGTCCGTGTGAGGCAGGTTGGTCAGGGCTTTGAGGAGAATCTGGGCAGTCACCGAGACCTGGAATAAGTTAGGATTAAACTGATACCTAGAGGAGACAAGGATGGCGAGATCAGAACCTGACAAGATTGTGCAGGAAGCCCAACATGAAAGCACAGCATTTCAGGATTTCTCCCTCTAGAACAGGGGTGTCAAACTCGATTTCATCGAGGGCTGCAAAAGGGTCATGTTTGACCTCTGGGGATGTGGATGTGGGTGGGGTGGGGTGGGAGTAGGTGTGGCCAGCTCACATTACTCTTGTTGGGGGCACCTGTAGTGGCCAAGTGCTAAGGCAGGACTTCCCTCTCATTATGGAGCCTCGGTACTGCACGCTACTTCTGCTGACTGCCGGCTGCCAGCAATTTGCCAGTTCAGATCTCACCAGGCTCAAGGTTGACTCAGTCTTCCATCCTTCCGAGGTGGGTAAAAGGAGAGCCCAGATTGTTGAGGGCAAGAGGCTGACTCTGTAAACCAACCAACCAACCTTCCTTCCTTCCTTCCTTCCTACCCTTCCCTTCCCTTCCCTTCCCTTCCCTTCCCTTCCTGTTAGAATGCAATATTGCAGGCTAACTCTGCCCAGTGCCAAGAGTTCGATTCTCACCAGGCTCAAGGTTGGACTCAGCCTTCCATCCTTCTGAGGTGGCTCAAATGAGGACTCAGATGGTTGGGGGCAAGAGGCTGACTCTGTAAACCACTTAGAGAGGGCTATAAAACACTGTGAAGAGGTATATAAGTCAAAGGGCTATTGCTATTATAATCTTCCTTCCTTTTCTTCTTTTTCCTTCTTTCCTTCTCCTCCTCCTCCTCCTTCTTTTCCCTCTTTCCTTCTTTTTTTGTCTTTCCTCTTTCCCTTTCTCCTTTCCCGTCCCTTCCTGCATGCTCAAATGCAAAAGGGGAAACAGTTCTCCTTTTGTTTTTGAGTTTGTTTTGATAGGACTCGGGGCTGCATGCCGCCCTCCCACGAGCTCCGTTCTCGCTGTCAGAGGCACCGCCGGCCAGTCCTTTGCTGTTTCCAGGGTGGCCCTCATGGGCCAGATCTAAGCACTCTGCGGGCCGGATTTGGCCCGTGGGCCCCCGATCTTCGCACCTTCCGCCACGATTTGAAGACTTGGCTCTTTTTACAATCTGGGCTATGCTGATTCTCTGGGGTTGGTCCTATTTTAGCTATGGGTTTTAATCTTCAATTCGGTTTAACTTGTTTAATATACTTTTAATTAATTTATTTATTGTTGTATTTTTAGCTGTGAGCTGCCCCGAGTCCTTTTTGGAGAGGGGGTGGCATATAAGTCGAATAAATAATAATAATAACAACAACAACAACAACAACAAGGGCCTTGGGTGGCTCAGGCTGTTAAATGCCTAGCACTTAAGTTCCAGCTGCCTGCAATTAGTGCAGGCTCGAATCCCACCAGGCTCAAGGTTGACTCAGCCTTCCATCCTCCCGGGGTAGGTAAATTGAGGACCCAAGATTGTTGGGGGCAATAAGCTGACCTTGTAAAAATGCCGCTTAGTAATAAGCAGGCATATACAATGGAAGGAAGGCTATTGCTGAGCACATTGGGTTGCATCCCAAAAAAAATTGTAAGCCGCCCTGAGTCTCCGGAGAAGGGCGGCATATAAATGTAATTAAAAAAAAAAAAAAACTTTGGCACCCCGCCTTAGAACTTATTTAAGAAATTTTAGATGGCCACTCAAAACTCACTCTCACTGACTCCAGGCCATTTACAGGGATAAAAGACTAAACAGCAACAATGAAAAAAAGCAATAACCCCTTTCACCCTCTTGCCAACAACACCTGAGTCAGCAGAAGGGTTCCATCCCCCTTTTGGATACCCAGGTCTTGCCTTTGGCGCTTTGTGAAAAGAGTGTGAAAGTGTCAGAAGATCAGCAACTCACAGTTTGAGCACAGCCAGGTTGGCCTCCAAGTCATAGGCATTCTCTTTGGCCTGGGTCTCCACGTAGTGCTGCAGAGTGACAAGATTTTCTGGGTTGTATCTGAAATTCAGGAAAAGATGGAGCAGCCGTCAGGAAGGACGTCGTAAGGAGCAATGGAGGCAGGTAGAGGTGACCAGTGACAAGCGGTTTCTTAAGACTTCCAGGCATTGGCATCACTTATTGTGCTGAAAAGCTCCAGTTCCCCATTCCTGCTCCTGGTGCCTTCTTGCACCCCCTTTCCCCTCTCTGGGCCTGGCTTCCATCGGCTGTCGGTCTCAAGAATGAAAGGCCTTTCTGTGGGGAGGAACATCTGACAAGCAGCTCAATCACGACACACGTTGCATTAAATTTATATGCTGCCCCTCTCATCTGGAGGTGATTCCAGGCAGCTTACAATCAATTTTAAAAAAAGGGGGCAAAAACATCAAAACCATAAAAATTATGGGCTGTCCCGACACCGCGGGACGAAATCACCAGGACCCGCTGTCTCAGCAGAGTTAGGAAAATCCTCAGGGATGGTTCACATCCCGGCCAACACTTCTTTACCCTCCTACCATCGGGCAGGAGATATAGAAGCATAGCCAGCCAAACGAACAGGCTGAAAAACAGCTTTTATCCATGGGCTGTCAAGACTTCTGAATGCAACGTAACACAATTAGGTTTAATATGATAGGCCTGCAGGGCCAGCGCAACGTGGAATGTGTTCACACCGGTGTAATATAATGTTACGTATAGGTATATGGGAATGCGTGTTAAGTCATTATTTACTTGGGCTTAGGGATTTTATTTCTTTCATTTACTGATGTGATGACCCAGGGTGGGATACAAAAGCAACAAAGTCACAAAAACAGGTGAAGCCCCTTTAATTCCTTCAACTTGGCTTCAAAGAGTCCTTGGTGGCTCAGGCTGTTAAATGCCTGCTCTTAAGATCCAGCTGTCTACAATTACTGTAGGCTCGAATCCCACCAGGCTCAAGGTTGACTCAGCCTTCCATCCTCTCGGGGTAGGTAAACTGAGGACCCAAGATTGTTGGGGGCAATAAGCTGACTTTGTAAAAATGCCACTTAGTAATAAGCAGGCATATACAATGGAAGGAAGGCTGTTGCTGAGCATACTGGGTTGTATCCCAAAAATTGTAAGCCGCCCTGAGTCTTCGGAGAAGGGTGGCATATAAATGTAATTTTTTAAAAAAAGGTCCAATTATCATTGACTGGAGAAAAAACTCCCCCACAAACAGTTGCGAAAGGAAGACCCTAACCCTAACCCTGTTCAAACTCAAAATACATATAAATTATAAATAGAAAAAAAAAAACACAAACCACACTGAAGAATTAATGAGACAAGGCAGGATAAGGGCTTGAAGACGTCCACAGATATCGAAATACACACACTGAGAAGGACGTCAGAACAGACAGACTAGAAATATTTTCACGCTTTGCTTCCACCACTGGCCCATGCACAGTTTGTCCTTTTAAACAGTCCTCACAGCTGCAGCCCATGAAGGGGATCAGGGCCCTTTCCTCCCCCGTCGACCACACTATTCATGTTTCTCCCTTATCCACTCCTCCCTGCGTGCCCTAGGATGGAGAGGGGATGGGCCTGGGTCTTCCTCTGAATGCCCAGCCAGCCTGTGCCCTTCCCCAGTTTCCTCCACAACATCCGGAACCACACTCCCTCTCCCTGTTGGCTGTTGTAACAGGGGCATGACAACTGAGTTATTGGGATTTATTTTGTATTTTGGTGGGGAGGCTAATTCAATTTCATTGTACACATGTTGTGCATTGACAATAAATGTTTGATCTGATTTGAAATATTAACACTAAAATTGATTTCATCCTTTTAGCCATTGTCTAGCGGCCACTGCAGGATGAAGGAGGCCTCCTCTCTGCATGTTTCCTAACCAATACAGCCTTGAGCTTTCCTTTGCCAATTGGCCTGGCAACGCAAGTCGATCCATCTTGTTTTGGGTGCTTTTCATGGACGCTTTTTAAAATTGATTGAAGACTGAGAGAGATGGGAAGGAAAGAGAGCAAGACCCATGCACTGGATGTGCCCCGAGGCAAAATGCAAGAAAGGAAGCCCAGGGTCTGTTTGATCAACTGGGGGACCAGTTCACTCCCCCTCAACCTCTCCAGGGATCTCTAGGTGGTCCCCTTTCCAACCGCCTGAAGGCAAGTGGGGGAGGAAGGCAGAACCCTCCGTTTTGACTGCAAAATCGAATAATTATAAAAATGGGGAAGCAGACGAATTCCTAATAATTATAAAAACTTGTTTCGGTTTAGGAATTCTGTTTCCTTCGTTTATTGAGATGTATTTTGTGTTTGTGGGGGGCTGCACCAAGGGAGGCTCGTTTCAATTTCATTGTACGTTGTGCATTGAAAAACAAACATTTGATTTGATTTGACTAAATCCGTTTGATTTAAAAATCTAATAATGACTATAAAAACCGGGAAGCTGACTAATTCCTTCCGCCCCGTCCCGGTTTCTCTTCCCTAAATCCCACTTTTCAAGCTAAAAGGAGATGCAGGAGACGCAGAAATGCTGCCGGTCCGGCGGAGACGTGGGGCTCCTGAGCATGAGCAGAGCGCCATCCTCTCACAGAGCTTTCAGAGGTTCCTGGCTGAAGGTTTCAAGGCTCCGGGACCGCTTCGGGGGTGGGGGCGGAAATACCTGTCGATGCCCTTAAGCAGCTTCCCGACACTCGCCCGCATCTGCTCGAAGGCCGCCATGTCTGCGGAGGCCGGAGACGAAGAAAGAGGAAGCCGGAAAAAGGAAGCGGAAAAAGCAAAGTGAAGGGAACTTCCGGCTGAAGGCGCCAATTTCCTTTCCCGCTCTAGGATTTGCCTACGGAGCACACGGAGTGCGCGTGCGCAGTGAAAGCCGAAGCGTTTCTCAACTTCAGCCACTTCAAGAAGGGTTGGGACTTCAACTCCCAGCATTCCTCAGCCGGCCCTGCTGGGACAGAATAGGCTCCTTCCCTTGGGTCCAGCGAATCCGCTGCATTGTGGGAGTTGAAGTCCACACGTCTTAAAAGCGGCTGAGGATGAACACCACTGGCACAGAGCCTCCTTCTCCGAGCCCCGCCTTATAAGTAGCCACACCCACTTCCCCACCTCCTTGTAGAAAGCATGTGCTTTTTTTTTGACAATGAGGACTAGGAACTTGTTTTACCTTCTTGATCGCCCCTTTAGAAAAACAACTCTCCAAATGCATCCTAGCTGTGTGCGAGAATCATAAAAGTTTATGAAGGATTCCAAGCCTCAATTAATACATTCAGAAGGGGCTGTAGATTGGGGGGTGAGGCATTTTCCCAACTGGCTTCTTCTCTGATTGGCTACCTCAATGCCCCCTGGCAGAGTCAACTGGGGCGGGCAGGAAAGCAGGCTGGGAGCCCCCCATTCCAGCATTTCTGCAACTTAACTCTACCAGACTCTGCTACACCCTCCCCACCTTCCAAGGGATGCATCAGGGATGGGGATGGGCCTTCAGCCTGCTTTAACACAGGGGTGTCCAACCTTGGCAATTTTAAGACGTGTGGATCTCAACTCCCAGAATTCCCCAGCCAGCACATGCTGGCTGGGGAATTCTGGGAGTTGAAGTCCACACACCTTAAAGTTGCCAAGGTTGGACACCCCTGGTCTAGCACAGGTCTTAGCTTCCTGGCCTAGAGATTTGCCCCCATGAGATGCCCACTGTCCCAGCCTAGGAGATAAATCAGTCAGCAGAGACCAGAAGCCACCCTCTGGAGGCAATGGAGAAATCTTATGAAATATCACGTGTGTTACCTGTGAAAGGTGCAACCTAGGTGGGAGGTTTCAAGCATCATCTGCCCCCCAAAATAAATGGGATCTTCCTTTGATCCCATATCACTTATGGAAAAGCCCCAAGACTCCAAGTTGCATCTCCCATGTGGCTTTGGAGGAAAAGGATGGAAGGGTCGTGCTTTTTACAGTAAATATCTGTTTGGGTATTTGTTGATTTATTCAATACTAGTTCTATACCCGTGCTTCGCTACAAAACTATGTGGTTGGGCTTAGTTTTTGGCGAGGAAAATAAAGAGAAAAAAAATTCTGCCTCTGCCTACCAGCATCCATTGGTATTCATCTGGCTAGCATCCTGTCAGTGTGTGAGACAGTTGAGGGCTTTTTGGAAATTGAAAGAGTATTTGCTGTGTGAGCAAGGAGACAGCAAGGAGCCTGGGTGTGGCTTAGCTCAACTGTTCTGTACTAAAGCTGCTTGGTGCGGTGAAAGTAAAACTGAAACTCCTCTCCTCTGCTTGTGTTTTGCATTTGGAACAGATTTCTTTTCAGGTGGGGAGGGGGAGTAGAACTCCTTAGCATCAGAGCGTGTTAATAATAATAATATAGGAAATACTAATGCTCTGGTGGTCATTTTGAAAAATCCTTTCTTAGTGAGCACCCAGAGGCCAAGAGGAAGATACGGGCAGAATTTCAAGTTTGTAGGCTTTACGGTGTTGGAAGAAAAATCCTTCTGGGTTCAGTTCCAAGTGGGGAAAAAGACACTGGAAACATGGAGGCTGTTTGGAAGGTTTAATGGTGGACAGGAGGACCACATGGCCTGGAGCTCCAGAGTGAAAAGGAAGGATGATCACATGCTTCAAGGTGAAGGAAGAGATCAAGAAAAGAGGGCTGAGGGTGCCTGGGTTTTATAACCTTTGTTGGGATTTGAATTGGAGCTTGTATTCTGATTGGTTGTCAGACTCCCATGAGGCCATGCAGGGGCAACTCTGTAGGCTGTCCTGAGTTCCAGGCTTGGTTGAGCCTTGCTGGATGATGATGCAATGAAAGGGCTTTGGGCAATTCCTATTATAGCTCTACCTGGAAATCTTTGTTATGTAAAGTGTTCTGGCCCACCCGTTAACAAAGGTCGGGGTGAGCTTCTACTTCTGAGGCGAGTTTCTGCTTCTGAGTTTCTATTCTTTTTAGGGGAAATATTCTGCCTTTTTAATATTTCATTTTTCTAGGAGAGGGGTGGATGCTAACTTCCTACAACGGTCCTGGAGTTTTTGTGATGACGTGTGAGGCATATTTTGCTTTTATCTACATAGATATATGGTCTCCCCCCCCCTCACCCCTTTGCAGGAAGCAACTCTTGGCAGCAAACAGAGTGAAAAACATCAATGCAACAAAATAAAAAATGAAAATAAACTTATAAAATAAGGGAAGAACCAATGTTTGACTTTGGGATATGAGGACTAGATCTGATTTGACTTGAGAAATATTGTGGTCTTTCAGCTACACAGTTATTTGTGTTTGACAGTGTATTCTGTGTTAGATTAGCATGAAGGGAAAAACATAACATGAATTTTACTTTGTGCAATGTTGTTTATTAGTATTTTAAAGTATTTGAAATATGGAGTATTCATTCAACCTTAGAGATTGTTGTATTTTATCTCTAGTACTGAAAAAAGTTGGAAGCGCCTCTTATTAATGATACATTAAAGATATATTTAATGTTATATTTTGTTACTTTTCAACTAGTCTTATTCTCCTCCCTTTTCCCTCCTTTATGTTAGCTTGTATCTTAACACTTGCTTTTTGAAATTTGATAAAGATACTTTTTAAAACAAAAAGAAAATAACAAGAAGAAAAAGGGGGGGGGGAAGTGACAGCTCGTAATGAACAACGCATAAAGGCTCACCTCACCTCCTGACTCCAAGGTTTTCAAGAAGAGATTGGATAGCCATTTGTCCGGAATAGTATAGACTAATCTCCTGGGGTTAGACTAGATGACCTCTAAGATCCCTTCCAACTCTGTGATTCTGTTATTCTGGTCCGGAGGACCTTCCCAAAACATTCACAAGGAACAATGGATGGAAACTGAGGAGAGATTCAACCTAGAAATAAGGAGGAATTTTTCTGACAGTGAGAACAATCAACCCATGGAACAGAAGCTGCCCTCAGAAGTTGTGGGAGCTTCATCACTTGGAGGCTTTCAAGAAGAGATTGAACGGCCATCTGTCAGAAATGGTGTAGGGTCCTCTGCTTAGGTGGGGGGGTTGGACTAGATGACTACAAGGTCCCTTCTGATTATCTGTAATCTTGAGGCAACAGCATTCTTAGCTGAGATTGCTGTGAATTATCATTTCCCCCATCGGTGTGGCAGGAAGCTCAATGACTACTGATCAGAATTAAAAACAAAAAAGGATTTTGAGAGGGATTAAGAACAGATTTCGGGCAACGTGGACCTCACTCCATTCCTAAGAGGTCTGTAAGGGAGTGTGTATAAATGCACCAGCATGCCTACCGTCTCTGTCCTACTGTTCCCATTTATCCATTTATTCGTACTCATTTATTATGTATATACTTATACCCGTTTATACTTATATGTTTATATGTATCATGCCCCTGTTGGAATCTGATTCTGAGGGGGAGGTCGAACAGCTGACAGGGAGTGGGAGTGTGGCTCCAGTGGCTGTGGAGGAAACTGGGGAAGGGCACAGTCCGGCTGGGCCTTCAGAGGAAGACTCAGGCCCACCCCCTCTTCATCCTAGGGCATGCAGGGAGGAATGGAGAAGGGAGCAATGTGGGTTATGGGGGAGAAAAGGGCCCTGATTCCCTTCATTAGCTGCAGCTGGGAAGACAGGATTTAAAAAGGGTATTTGCGCACAGCTCCTTGCTGGAAGCAAAGCGTGAATTATCTTGGCTTGTCAAGTCTTATCTGCGTTCTGGCATCCTCCCAAGTGTGTTTTTTTTAATCTTTTGAAGTCTTCAATTCCTTATCCTGCCTTGCCTCATTAATTGCTTCAGCATGGTTTATGTTGGTTTTTATTTATAATTTATATGTACTTTTGGTTCGGACTGAATTTTTTCCCTTTGTAGACTGTTCTTGGGAGAGTTTTTTCTCCAGCTGATGATAACTGGACATGGGGGGGGGCAAGTTGGAGGAATTAAAGGGACTTCACCTACTTTTGTGACTTCGTTGCTTTTGTGCCACGCCCCTTTGGGTCATGACAGTATGTTATGTTCATGCTTGTTTTTTCATACGTGCTTGACAAACAAATGAAATAAATAAATAAAATACAAATAAAACCTACAGGCTGGAAAGACCCCCCATCCACTACATCCAAACTCCCAAGAAAGGTCTTGACCAGTTCTGGATGAGCCGAGAAGGCCCTTCATCCTTCAACCCCAGAAGTCTGCTCGCCCACATTAATCACGCTGCAAATCAGGAAGCAGAACTCTACTGAAAAGTTCACCCGTATCCTGACCACAGCACAGAGAACGACGCCTACACGCGTACAGAGTTTATATACTCTCTGCCTGCACAAGGGGGGGAACCCTGAACAATGGATGTTCAAGAGAGAGCAGCTCGATTAGATATTTCCACCCGAAACCCTCAAGAGGACTTTGAACTTCTGCAGCGGGTTGGCGGAGGGACCTATGGGGAAGTCTATAAGGTAACCTCAGTTGTCCTGCATGGGGGGTTGGATTCGAGTGCTGCCTGGGCACCTTTTTTTCAGCTGGGGGGGGGATGTTGCTTAAATGGTTTTGTTCCTGGACATCATTTAACAAATGCAACAAATATAGATCAGGCTTCCAAGAAAAGGCAAGGTGCAAAGGATTTTTAAAAGAAAAAATGAAAAAAAAAGTTAATATTAGTCTGTGGAACTTTGGGCCACATGATATACAGTAGGGGAAGCTGATCTTATTAATCTAATAGTCTAATAAATAGAGAAGTATGCATCTCCAACTGTTTGCAGTGCATTAAAATCCTGGCTACATCTTAGTTAAAACCCATAAGGAAGGTTAATCTGATGGTTTAGCAATAAATGTACTATAATTGTTTGGGGTGGAAGCAGGCATAAAAGTACAGAAGAGTGGACTTTTTTTTTGATTCCCATTAGTGGTCCCAAGTCCATTCGTGGCTGCAAATTCTATCATTTAATCAGCTTTATGTGAGCAAGAAGGTATGGGATGGTGTGACTGAATCCCAGCCAGGACTAATCGTTTGCAAAAAAAATTTCCTGCAACTAACCTGTTTAAAAGGCGGAAGATTTTGGTAGCTCCCTCACAAATTGCATTAAATCATTGGAAATAGCCATAAGGGCAGGTGGTCCCTGGATTTGGGCTTTGTATGGCTCTCCTTAGGGAATGTAAGAATGTCTCCCATGTTTTCATCAGAGTCTGTTGTTTGATTTGATTTGATTTAATTCGAATGCTTATACTGATTAGGCCAGTTCCAATCATCAGATTGATTAGGCTGGGAGAGCAGAATCGGTTTAAAAGTGAACTCTTTGCTGTTTAAAAGCATGTTAATTTACAATACCCCGGCAACGTTTGGAATTGAATCAGTCTGACTTTCTGTTTTAACCGTGTTTCTCTGAACCTTAGCAACTTTAATATGTGTGGGCTTCAACTCCCAAAAATCCCCAGCAGTCTGGCTTGCTATGGGGAATTCTGGGAGTTGAAGTCCACAATCTTCAAAATGCCAAGGTTGAAATACACCACTGTATAGAATCATCCTACATTCCAAAGAGATATTATCTGATCACTTTGCCTACCAATGGAAGCCTTACACCCGTACAACCCTCCATTAATTTGAGTTTAATTGCTGCAATTTAGGCTTCTGTGTAAAGATTCCTCAAAGCTGCACAGATGGCAGTGAGGCAGCCCCAGATGAAGTTTCCTGTTTGCTACTACAACTTTCTTTTGTTTTTTATTCACTTGTGTTTTTTAATACCCCCTGTAATCAAACAAAGCCTCGCAGTTTGGCCAGATGTACATAATTATGCCATATTTTTTTTCTTCTTAAATAATCCCTACAAGAAAACGATGTTTCCTTTCTGTTAGTCATACACCTCACAACTGAATTAATACCCGTGCTTGAACACATCCCCTCCCTCAACCGTTTAGCCCAGCAAGGGGCTAAAATCCTTGATTTGCTCCACTTTATTTTTTGCAAAAATAAATAAATCTCATTTTTGTCCTCAGCCGGTTTCATGCATCTCTGTTGTCCAAGAAAGGAAAGATTGAGCAATCTCACGCTGGCATTGCCACGATGACCCCTCACAATGCTGCCCGCAAAACATAAAAATCTTGCTTTAACAGCACAAAATGTGGATGAAAATAATAATAATAATCACACATACACACACACACACACACACACACAAAACTAGCTGAGGTCAGCAGCTGTATCCTCTGCCAGCAATACACAAAACGTTTTCAGCTCAGGTTCTGGCTTCCTCTTTCTCACTTTCCCTTCCAAACTGGGAAATGTCAGAGAAAGCCAAGATTTAAACAAAAAAAACTGATGGTAGAAACACATCAAACCAGCCAAGATGGAGTAAGTGTGGAATTAGAACTCAGCTCCCGAGCCAAGGTGGTCATTATATCTTTTGCAATTCCTAAGTCTACATGGAGGGAAGTAAGCAGTGGGGTGCCACAAGGTTCCATCTTAGGCCCAGTACTCTTCAATATCTTCATTAACGACTTAGATGAGGGAATAGAAGGGGAATTTACCAAATTTGCAGATGATACTAATCGGGCAGGAATAGCTAACACCCAAGAAGATAGGCTTAAGATCCAGATGGATCTTGACAGACTAGAACACTGGGCTGTATCTAACAAAATGAAATTCAATGTAGAGAAAAGTAAAGTCCTACACTTAGGCAAGAAAAACCAAAAGGACACATACGGACTGGGTGAAACCAGGCTCAATAGCTGGAACTGGGAGAGGGATCTTGGAGTCTTAGTGGACAACCAGCTAAATAGGAGCCAGCCGTGTGCAACAGCAGCCAAAAAAGCCAATGCCATCCTAAGTTGCATTAACAGAGGGATACAATCGAGATCAAGTAAGATAGTAATACTACTCTATAAAGCCTTAGTAAGGCCACACCTAGAGTACTGCATCCAGTTTTGGTCACCACATTATAAAAAAGAGGTTGAGACTCTAGAAAAAGTGCAGAGAAGAGCAACCAGGATGATGAGGGGACTGGAGGCTCAAACATATGATGACTGGTTACAGGAACTGGGCATAGATAGTCTAGTGAAGAGAAGGACCAGGGGCACATGATAGCAGTCTTCCAGTATTTGAGGGGTTGCCACAGAGGGGGTCAAGCTATTTTCTAAAGCACCTGAAGGCCAGTCAAGGAATCATGGATGGAAACTGAACAAGGAGAGATTTAACCTGGAAATTTATTTATTTATTTATTTATTTATTTATTTATTTATTTATTTATTCGACT
Organism: Naja naja; assembly: GCA_009733165.1. NCBI lineage: Eukaryota > Metazoa > Chordata > Lepidosauria > Squamata > Elapidae > Naja > Naja naja. Next base: position 27,127,494 of record CM019160.1, on the reverse strand, counting down.
TGTATGCCGCCCCCTCTCCGAAAGGACTCGGGGCGGCTCACAGCTAAAACACAACAATAAACAAATTACCTAAAAAGCGTATTAAACAAGATACAAGCCAAATAAAATTTAAAACCCCAAAGTTAAAACAATCAGACCGCCCGCCAGGAGGTCAGCACAGCCCGGTCTGCGCAAATAACCAGGTCTTTAAATCGTGGCGGAAGGTGCGGAGATCGGGGGCCAGCCGGAGCTCCGGCGGAAGATGATTCCATAGAGTAGGAGCCACCACAGAATAGGCCCTCCCCCCGGGTCGCCGCCAAGCGACATTGAGTGCAGACACCCGAGAGACCCGTCTGTGCGCTCGTACAGGGCGGTTGGGATTCGATGCTGGGAGGAGGCGTTCTCGTAAATACCCCGGACCCATGCCATGTAGGACTTTGAATGTTAACACCAGAACCTTGAATTTTTTTTATTTTTTTAAAATTACATTTATATGCCGCCCTTCTCCGGAGACTCAGGGCGGCTTACAATTTTTGGGATGCAACCCAGTGTGCTCAGCAATAGCCTTCATTCCATTGCATATGCCTGCTTATTACTAAGCGGCATTTTTACAAAGTCAGCTAATTGCCCCAACAATCTTGGGTCCTCAATTTACCTACCCCGAGAGGATGGAAGGCTGAGTCAACCTTGAGCCTGGTGGGATTCGAGCCTACAGCAGTTGTAGGCAGCTGGAACTTAAGTGCAGGCAATTAACAGCCTGAGCCACCAAGGCTCTTAATTAAGGAGAAACTTTCTGACAGTGAGGACAATCAACCCATGGAACAGCTTTGCCCTCGGAAGTTGTGGGAGCGCCATCACTTGAGACTTTCAAGAAGAGATTGGACTGCCACTTGTCAGAAATGGTGTAGGACTCCTGCTTGGGCCGGGGGTTGGACTAGATGACCTACAAGGTCCCTTCCAATTCTGATGATCTGTTATCTGTTAATCCCATTTGCTTGATTTAAATAGAATTTTCTGCCTCCTGCCACTACAAGTCAAAACCCAAAACAAACTTTTTAATTAACTTTTGGGTCGCTGTCTTCCCAGGCAAGGAAGAGAGAGTCGGGGAAGCTGTCTGCTATCAAAATTGTAAAAATGGAAGCAGGTGAGCAAGAACAAAAATGAGGCCAGGGTTTCCCAACCTCGGTGACTGCAACTCCTACATTCCCCAGCTGGCCAGGTGTAACCTTCCCAGCTGGCTTCCAACAAGCAAAAGATAATGTGGGAAGCCAGATTCGCTGAACGACTGCACAATTCGCTTCACCGCTGCGGTGATTCACCTTAATAGTGGTGGCAAAAGAGGTCGTAAAGTGGGGCAAAACTCACTTAACCCTTGCTGGACAACGAAAATTGGGGGCTCAATTGTGATCGTAAGTCGAGGACGTAACGCAACCAAGTAGTGGAGATGTTGGCTGTTGAAGCCCTGGAACATCTGGAAAGCTCAGGCCCAGTTGTTTCAATAAAGGAGCATATCTGTAGCTCAGGATCAACGTGAGGGGTCCTGGGTGGTCTCTGAGCTTGCTTGTTCCCCTGCATGTTTCATGACCCAACCAGGTAACATCATCAGTGCTAGAAGGGAGGGAGGGTTTTCAGAAAGGAGGAGGAGAAGTGTGGGGTCCTTGGTGCTCCCTGAGCTTGATCGTTTCCTTGCAGACGTCTCATGACCCAACTAGGTGACATCATCAGTGCTAGGAGGGAGAGCCTGTTTCCCTTCTCTCCTAAAACCCTAAACCCTAAAATGTCTGTTTCTCTTCTTCTTTTTGCCCAGATGATGATTGCATGGCTATCCAACAAGAGATCGTGATGGTGAAAACCTGCAAGCATCCGAACATCGTGGCGTACTACGGGAGTTACATCCGGTGAGCGATCCTTCTCTGAAGATGGGACGGTTCTCTTGTGGATTATTTCCCTGCCTTGAGAAAGGGTGGGTGGGTGGGTGGGTTGCGAAACGGGTGTATGACAGAGCCGTGGTGGCCACAGTGGCTAGAATGCAGCATGGCAGGCTAATTCTGCCGACTGTCAGCAGTTCGATTCTCACCGGCCCAAGGTTGAACTCAGCCTTCCGTCCTTCCGAGGTCGGTAAAATGAGGACCCGGATTGTTGTGGGGCAAGAGGCTGACTCTGTAAACCTCTTAGAGGGGGCTGCAAAGCACCGTGAAGTGGTATATAAGTCAAAGTGATATTGCTGTGATTAGAAAGTGCTCTGTCAACCCCATTTAAATCCTGAGTCTCGAGCCAAACTTCCAAAAATTCAAAAGGATTTATTGGGAGTTAACATGTCCGGCACTGCCTGGGTGTAGCCAACTCTGAGACACATCATTCATTGTCACTCTTGACCTTGGTTTTCCCCCACCCCCTGAGTGTATCATAATTCATATTCTCCAATGGGACACCTCCATAGCCCAGAGTCATCAATCATGCTCTCCAGTTAGAATTTTGCATGGCAGAAACTTCGGTCACCTGGTTACTATCTTTGAAAACATTTATGGAATGCAGTTTCAGTTTGCAAGCTACCACACTGCTCCCCCCTCCCTTTCTGTCGGCAAATCTAAAAGACCATAGAAATATTTTATGAGTTGACACGCTCATGGGCAACCTGGATAGCTGGCCCTGATTCTTCCTCCTATTCTCAGCTCCCTTCCTCACGAAGCCTCTTTCTCTCCTTCCTTCAGATTCAAGAAGCTGTGGATTTGCATGGAATTCTGTGCAGGAGGATCCCTCCAGGACATCTATCAAGGTAGCTACAAAGAAGTCAGGACAAGTCTCACTTGCACTTCCTAAGTTCAGCTTATAGAATCATAGAATCCTAGCACTAGAAGGGCCCTTGGAGGACTTCTAGTCCAACATCCTGTTCAAGGCAAGAGACCCTATACCAGGGGTCCCCAAACTTGGCGACTTTAAGATTAGTGGACTTCAACTCCCAGAATTTCTGTGCTAACATGACTGGAGGAGGAATCCTGGGAATTGAAGTCCACAAATCTTAAAACTTTGCTGGCTGAGTAATTCTGGGAGTTGAAGTCCACCAGTCTTAAAGTGGCCAAGGTTGGCTGAAGAATTCTGGGAGTTGAAGTCCACAAGTGTTAAACTTGCCAAGTTTAAAGACCCCTGCCCTATACTATTCTGGATGAATGATGCCCAAGTTGGAAGGGGGTTGGAAGGGACCTTGGAGGTCTTCTAGTCCAACCCCCTGCCTAGGCAGGAAACCCTACACCACTTCAGACAAATGGTTATCCAACCTCTTTTTTAAAACTTCCAGTGTTGGAGCATTCACAACTTCTGAAGGCAAGTTGTTCCACTGATTAATTGTTCTCACTGCCAGGAAATTTCTCCTTAGTTCTAAGTTGCTTCCCTCCCGGATGAGTTTCCACCCGTTGCTTCTTGTCCTGCCTTCTGGTGCTTTGGGGAAGAGCTTGACTCCCTCTTCTTTGGGGCAGCCCCTCAAATATTGGAAGACTGCTATCATGTCTCCCCTAGTCCTTCTTTTCATTAGACTAGATGTACCCAGTTCCAGCAACCGTTCTTCATATGATAAATCGTTGTGGAAATTGGGGATGTCTAGTTTAACCATACGACGAACGGTTGCAGAAACTGGGTATGTCTGGTTTAAGGAAGAGAAGGACTAGGGGAGACATGATAGCAGTCTTCCAATATCTAAGGGGCTGCCCCCAAAGAAGAGGGAGTCAAGCTCTTCTCCAAAGCACCAGAAGGCAGAACAAGAAGCAATGGATGGAAACTAGCCAAGGAGAGAAGCAACTTAGAATTAAGTTGAAATTTCCTGACAGTAAGAACAATTAATCAATGGAACAATTTGACTCCAGAGGTTTTGGATGCTCCAACACTGGAGATTTTTAAGAAGCGTTCAGACAACCATTTGTCTGAAGTGGTGTAGGGACTAGACGACCTTCAAGATCCCCTTCCAACTCTCTCATTTTGTATTCTAAGATACAGTATGTAGGGAACTTCGCTTCGTTCTTATCTCTCAGTGTTTTTAATATAAATTTAAGTACTGTACAGTTGTTAAGAGAGGAGGGAAGGATGTGTCTCACACAAACGCAAACGCACACACATCAAGCGTGTCACTTTGGGTGCCAGGTTCATAACCTCCTCGGGGAAGCAGTACAACCAAATAATTAGGCAGTCCTTTTTTTTGCAACAGAAGTGAAACAAAGTGCGGTTGTTGGTTTTCTCTAGCATGTCAATTGCACCTGCCTCAAAGGAAAAGAGACCCCAAGTTGTTCAGCTGGCTTAAGTGAGGTTGCAAACTTCCCCCTTTCCAGTCTGCTTATGTTGTTTCGCACTTCAGAGCTGCCTTCTGCTGCTTGCAAGGAGAACAGAAAGCCATAAAGGGAGGCACAAAGCTATTTCTTGGACAAACACAAAAGTTCCATTACTTTTTGGCCAGCTTGAAAGAAGAATGGTTAACTGACCGGGAGGAATTACTGCGTGGTAAGTTGCAAATAATATACTGTAAATCTAATGTGAAGGAAAAATTCCCTGCAAGAAAGAAATTTAATGGGATGGGAATCGAGGAGAAGTTCCCTTGGTCTGGATCACTCTCTGCTTTTCATTCGATATAATTGCAAGTTGAAGTGCGCACTTAGCTTAGGAGAGCACAATTCCCCAATCTTCAGATCTTCTAAAGAAGCTGCCCTGGTGAGGTTACCTAGTTTGGTCACGAAACGTCTGCAAGAAAGCCGCCAAGCTCAGAGATCACTAAGGACTCCAAAGTTCAACCCTGAGCTGCAAATATTCTCTTCTGTCAGTCTAAGAGGTCTTCGGGCTAGCTGTGCTTGTCTTCTTCTTCACTGAAGAAGCCCCCAAACACCCCCTGGAGATGTTGCCACCAAGGTGATCCACTTGTGAGCTTTTGAGATTTCATCAACGTTCTGAACCATCGAGAGAACAATCCTATCTACCACCAAAGTCATCCCACCAGCTCCAACACTGAACTCTCTGGAGATGGGGTTAAAGATCAAGGGAGGTCCTAATACCATTCTATAAAGCCTTAGGAAGACCACACCTAGAGTACTGCATCCAGTTTTGGTCACCACACTATAAAAAAGATGTTGAGACTCTGGAAAGTGTGCAGAGAAGAGCAACCAGGATGATGAGGGGACTGGTGGCTCAAACATATGATGAACGGTTGCAGGAACTGGGCCTGGCTAGTCTAGGGAAGAGAAGGACCAGGGGAGACAGGAGAGCAGCCTTCCAATATTTGAAGGGCTGCCTCAGAGAGGATGAAGGGGTCAAGCTAATTTCCAAGGCACCCAAAGGCCAGACAAGGAATAATGGATGGGAACTGAACAAGGAGAGATTCAAATAAGGAGAGCATTTTCTAACAGTGAGAACAACAACCCATGGAACAGAAGTTGCCTTCGGAACTTGCAGGAGCTCCATCACTGGACATTTTCAAGAAGAGAGTGGACTGCCATCTGTCAGAAATGGTGCAGGGTCTCCCTCTTGGGCGGGGCATTGGACTAGATGACCTACAAGGTCCCTTCCAACTCTGATGATCTGTTATCTAAGTATAAGAGAACATAAGAAGAGGACTTGCTGGATAGGATCTACTGGCCCATCTAGTCAAGCAGCCTATTGGTGAAGTAGCCAACAACCAACCTGCTCGTCTGCCACCAGATGGCCTTCGGAAGCAGCCCCACAACCAGCAAGGCCAAGAGCCATTGATCTCCAAGACTTCCATCAATTGACCCAACTCTTTTTTTAAGCGAGACAAGTGGCTCACCGGCACCCCATTTCAAGGCAGCAAATTCCGAAGTTTCATTAAGCGTTGGTTATATACATACATACATACATACATACATACATACATATGGTATTTAGGATTCTTCAGGTATTTTCCCACGTAATAGTTGTACTTTTATAGCGACGTTTTGGCAGAATCGCTATAAAAGCACAACTATTATGTGGGAAAATACCCAGGCTGCAGTTGGAACAAGCAAGCAAAGGAGGGCTAACCAGAGCAGTGGTCTCCAACCAGTGGGCCGGGGACCACTGGTGGTCTGCAAGAAAATTTTGGTGGTCCGCAGAGAAATGTCCCTCCCAAAGCACCTCCCAAAGCAATTAATCCAGGCTGCGCGGGAACACAAGGCTTGCGCTGCCCACATGGACCGCGGGAACACAAGGCTTGTGTCAATTGCACTGTTAGTATATGTGCAAACCCTTGTATAACAAGGATATGCACATGGAAACGTTTATGAGAACAGTTATGAATAAATATACAGCCATACAGAGTTAAATCAAATTGTGTTAATGTTTACTTGAAGAAATAGCACAGTCCAATAAACAGTCCATGTCATACACGTTTTTAACAGTCCAGAAATATCCAGTTCTAAAGTCTTCTTACCGGTTTCACGTCTTTTACAGCAGACAAATATCAAACCATAACACAACAGATAACCTTCGATATCAACAGAATATCAAAGTAAACAGGGTTAGTCAGTATCGTTCCGTAGTCAGTCAGTATCAGTATCAAGAGAGATCATCAGCGAGAAAGAGAATTAAACCATGATCTATAGCTCCTTCTTATGGCAACTTGCAGCATATTCAACCAACTAGAACATAGTATAATACATTACAGTATTTTTCCTTAAAGCTACAAACAAATATATTTGTGGTTTATATATTGTCAACCCAACTACGTTGTGTACATATACATAACATGAACAACACGAGGTAGTGAGGGGAGGGGGGAAAGGGCAGAAGGGGGGGGCTTGCCCCACATGCCTTGCCTGGCCACCGGGCTGCTTCTTTCTGCTTCTTTCTTCTTCTGCTTTTGGCTGCACGCAAGGAAAGCAGCAAAAGCCATTCTTTCTCTCCTCCAAACTCTGCCAGAAATGAGTCTTTGGGACCCTGCAAGGCCTCCTGCTCCAAGGGGCTGTACCAGCAAAGACTCATTTCTGTTGGAGTTTGGGGGAGAGAAAGAAAGACTTCTGCGGCTTCTGCTGCTTTCCTTGCATGAAGCCAAAAGTCTCTCTCTCTCTCTCTCTCCCACTGAGAACGGGGCTGGAGACGGTATCCTGCGATCCCAAATAAAGAACGATCGATCGGTAGGAAAATGGGGTGGGGAGTTTTCCTGCAGACTTTTTTGGGGATTTTCCCAGGGTCTCTGGTCCGCGGGATTTAAAATGATGAGTTTGGTGGTCCCTGAGGTCCAAAAGGTTGGTGACCCCTGACCCAGAGGGTCCTTGTTGTGGGGCAGTAGAAGCCTCCATCTCTCTCCGCCTTCTGGTTTCAGAGTGGGGGCAGAGAAGTATCATAAACACAACTTGAATGATAACAGGCTGACCACAACACTGCTTTCTCATTTTCATTTTGAATGCTTTCTTGCTGCTTCTTCACTTCCTCCCTTCTGCATTTGCATCTCCTGGTTGGGGGGGACGGGGACGGTGGAAGTCATCTGGGACACAGTACCACTCATCTGAAGTGGTGTAGGGTTTCCTGCCTAAGCAGGGGGTTGGACTAGAAGACCTCCAAGGTCCCTTCCAACTCTGTTATTCTATCCTAGTGTGTCCCAGCAAAGGTCAGAGATTGAGGGTGGAGCGGATGGAAGGTTTGCTTGTTCCCTAAGGCACACAGTATACAGTCAGCTGGAATCTTAGGGAATTAGCCAATTTTAGGCAAGGTTTTTAAAACTTGCCTTGATGGCTACGATGATGTGAGCAGGATGAAGAGAGAGTTGGAGAGTTGGATTGAGGGAGACCCACAACAGGACAGTGACAGTGACATCAATGTTTCTTTGCGTTATAAAAATCCTTCTTTTTCCTTTGACTTTTACTGTACCTCAAACATAAAAAAAGAAAGAAAGAAAGAAAGAAAAAGAAAGGAGAGAGAGAGAGAAAGAGAGGGGAGGGAGGAAAGGAAAGGAAGGAAGAAAAGGAGGAAGAGGGTCAACTTCAGAGCGGAGGGGGAAGAAGCGATGGAGGGAGGAAGAAGGGAAAGGAAAAGGAGAAGGGAAGGAAGAAGGGAAGAGAGGAAGAAGGAAAGAAAGAAAGAAAAGAGAAGAGGAAGGAAGAAGGAAAGAGAAGGAAGAAGGGAAGAGAAGGAAGGAAGGAAGGAAGAAGAAGGAAGGAAGGAAGGAAGGAAGGAAGGAAGGAAGGAAAATAAGCAAGGAGTCCTAGTACATTTCAAGGGTCAGCCTTGTTGAAGTTTTATACTTCTATAATTAGAGATATATTGTTTTACTAAAAGTCACCCAGGCAACTACGGCCATCTAATCTAAACCTCTATAAATAAAAACCAACACTATTTAAGCACACCATGAAAACTCATCTCAGAGGTCCAGGTAGGCAGCGCCTTTCTTCACAGGCAAACTCACCTGAGCCAGCCTGTTTTGGAATGGCCATCCCTCCGTTGCTCCGGCGGCCACAGTCTTAAATCCTTCCAGATCGTTCGAGATATCAGAAGTGGCCCTGGCGGAGTGTGGCGAAATTCCATGCAGGCTGAAAAGTGATATTCACCGTCTCCTTTGTTCCTTTGCAGTCACGGGGCCCTTGACGGAGCTACAGATTGCTTATATCTGCCGGGAAACCTTACAAGTGAGTAGAAATCTGTGGGCACCCCTTTTTCCCATGCTATTTTCCCTGGGCAGAGGTGGTACTCAGCAGGTTCCGAGCAGTTCTGGAGAACCGTAGCGGAAACTTTGAGTAGTTTGGAGAACTGGTGGTAACCTTCCACCTAGAGTTTTTTTTAAAATTACATTTATATGCCGCCCTTCTCCGGAGACTCAGGGCGGCTTACAATGTTTGGGATACAACCCAATGCGCTCAGCAATAGCCTTCATTCCATTGTATATGCCTGCTTATTACTAAGCGGCATTTTTACAAAGTCAGCTTATTGCCCCAACAATCTTGGGTCCTCAGTTTACCTACCCCGAGAGGATGGAAGGCTGAGTCAACCTTGAGCCTGGTGGGATTCGAGCCTGCACTAATTGCAGGCAGCTGGAACTAAGTGCTAGGCGTTTAACAGCCTGCACCACCAAGGCTCAGAGTGGGGAGGGAATGGAGATTTTGCAGTATCCTTTCCCTGCCATGCCCGCCAAGCCACGCCCACCAAGCCACGCCACAGAACCGGTAGTAAAATTTTTTGAATCCCACCACTGTCCCTGGGGGTGGAAGTGTGTTAGCTTTGGCCTGAACCTGGAATATCCCACATGCAAATCAACAGCTTCTTTATAACTCTCTCAGCTTTTAGTGAACTAGATGAAGTGAACTAGATGAAAAAAAATAATAGAAAGCTGGTTTCACTTAAGGACCATCTGATTCACTTAACAACTACAGCAATTTGCTTAACAACTGTAGCAAACGAGGTCATAAAATAGGGCGTGACTAACTTAACAACCACCAACCAAAATTCTGGTCCCAATTGTAGTCATAAGTCAAAGACTATCCTTATATTAAATATTGTTATATTAGGCCCATTTCAAAGACTGTTTGATATAAGTTTTTCCCCCACCTCTCCATCCTTCCAGGGTTTGTCTTACCTTCACAAACAAGGCAAGATCCATCGAGATATAAAGGTAAGAATTACGAAGCTTATCCTTCTCTTATGTTATCGCCCACCTCCAGTTTTCTCGAGAAAGTTAATTCAGGACAGAGTGTAGGAGAAGAGCTGGTGGAGTCAAGAGAGGCATCAGCCTGGAGTCTTTACATTCTCATAAGCGGTCTAGGCCCAAGCCCTCTTGAATTCCAGCAAAGTTGGCAGCTGTCATATATTTTGCCAGCCCGCAGTCACAAAACGCGGTAGGAAAGTTGAAAGAGCAGTTTGTAAACATTGAAACTCCAAATAGAAAGGGACCCTGGAGTCTGGGAATTGGGAATATTGTGTGGTAGTCTGCCAGCAGCCTGCAAAGACAACAGCAGAGTCGGACAGTGGGGAGGAACATGGGCCAGTCCAGGAGTCTGGGGGGGACTCGGACGAGGGTTCTGCGTCCGATGCAGAGATGGGGCCAGGGACATCTGGGAGTTATGTGCTGACTCCGGAGCCTCCAGAATCTGACAGCAGCGAGGCAGAGGAACAAGGGGAGCTTGTTCCCAGTGTGCACATGCGCAGAGCTGCCAGAAGGCAAGAACAGTTAAGACAAAAAAGGCGACTTGGGAGTAAAGCTTGGAGGTGATTGGCCCTCCCGTAAGATATAAAGGAAGTACAAAGGGACAGGAACCTTTGCAGGAAGCAACTTTGTTCTCTCTGTTCGGATTAAACCTTGAAGCTCCGTGTTGAATTTGTGCTCCGGTTGGCCTTCTATAACTAATTGGAAATGTAGTCATTGGCAGCATTTCAAGGAAGATAAAGGTGCATGCTTATCAGACTTATCCCGAAGGACTTTGGCAGACTTCCATGGGACTATTTACAAACTGTTTGAGACTCATTACGGGCTGTGAATGACTAAAATTCACAGCCATTGAAATAAAGACAAAAGGGTTTTGGGAGTAATGTGTTTTTGTTAGTGTTTCAATAAGCCTTGGTCATAACATATTGTCTAGTTGGGTGAGGGAGGCTGTTACCCTCTGGACGCCAGTCAGTTTCACTCTGAGTAAGTCTCACTTCCTTTTTCTGTTCTTCACCTTTCAGGGAGCTAACATTCTTCTCAACGACCACGGGGAAGTAAAACTGGGTAGGTTCATTTTCTGGACATTATTTTTCAGGCTAATCACCCTTATCCATCCTATCTGGAGTGTCCGTGGGCACCATGTAGTGCCTAAATACTATCCAGTAGGGCTTGGCTCTGTGGGAAGCAGTTAAAAATTCTGATTTAGCATTATATTTTCAAAGATAGTAACTAGGTGACTGAAGATTCTGCCACGCAAAATTCTAACTGGAGAACATGATTGATGACTCTTGGATATGGATGTGTCTCATTGGAGAATATGAATTACGATACACTCAGGAGGTGGAGGGAAAATCAGGGTCAAGGGTGACAATTATGTGTCTCAGAGTTGGCTAGCTGTCAGGATTCCGGCAGATACCCCAATTAAATCATGAGTCTTGAGATACCCCAATTAAATCATGAGTCTTGAGCCAAACTTCCAAAACTTAAAAAGGATTTATTGGGAGTTAACATGCTGGCATTGCCTGGGTGTAGCTGACTCTGAGACACATCATTCACTGTCACCCTTGACCCTGTTTCCCCCACCCCTGGGTGTATCATAATTCACATTCTCCAATGGGACACATCCATAGCCAAGAGTCATCAATCATGTTCTCCAATTAGAATTTTGCACGGCAGAAACTTCAGTCACCTGGTTACTATCTCTGAAAAACTATTTATGGAATGCAGTTTTGGTTTCCGAGCTGCCGCACTGCTCCCCCCTCTCTTTTTGTTGGCAACTCTAAAAAGACCATAGAAATATTTTATGAGTTGACACATTATGTGCGAACATCTTAGCTATGATTTTTGAGCGTGTGCAGGCAGTCCTCGGCTTAACGACCACAATTCAGCCCGAAATTTCCCTTACTAAGCAAGACAGTGAAGTCTGTCCCATTTTTGCGGCCTTTCTGGCCATGCTGAGTTAAGTGAATTTTTGCTGTTGCCGAATTTTTGTTGTTAACTTAGTAACGCAGTTGTTATGTGAATCTGATTTCCCCCTTATTTTGCTGGTCAGAAGGTTGCACCCCCAGGATGCTGCAATCGTCATAAAATACGAAGCAGATGCCAAGCATTTGAATTTTGCTTGCGTGACTGGGGAATGCGGCAACAGTCATAAGTGTGAAAAACGGTCATAAGTCCCTTTCTTCCGTGCCATTGGAACTTCAAACGGTCCCTGAACGAATGGTTGTAAATCACATATGTGTGTGTTTGTGTGTTTGTGTGAGAGAGAAATTCAGGAAGGGTTAGAAGAGTTGTCCCAAAGGTTTTTTTTTTTTTTAGGCAAAACTGGACGTTCTTTGAAGAGGTTTCACTTCTCATTTGAGAAGCTTCTTCCGCTCTGAATGTCAGAGAATGGAATTCTTCACTCAGAGCGGAAGAAGCTTCTCAAATGAGAAGTGAAACCTCTTCAAAGAAAAAGCAGAAAGTCCAGTTTTGCCTTTTGAAAAAAGCATCTTTGGGACAAACCACAACCTGGATGACGGAGAATCTCCGTGGACAAGTTAGAAGAATTGTGAATTTCATTGTGGACCCTCCCCGAGGAGAGCCATGTTACGAAGGCAAAATTTCAGGAATCTGGTAGCACCTTTTCCTGGGAATAGATTCCATCCCAAGGCTTTGGGATTTTGTTGGATGGATTACCTTGAAGTGCACAACTTTTTTTTATCTTCCCAAAGTCGAGCATGATGCAGATCTACCACAAGAGACTTTTTCAACTTCTCTGTTTTTCTCTTCTCTTCTCTTCTTTCTTTCTTTCTGGCAGCTGATTTTGGAATCTCAGCTCAACTGAGTGCCACCTTTGCCCGCCGAATGTCCTTCATTGGAACTCCTTACTGGTAAAGAGAAGCCACCCGTTGGCCCAAGGGGTATCTGAGCTGCGAGATGCCAAGGTGGCAGACTGGAAGGGCTCCCCACCCACCCCGGTTTCAGAATCTGTTCCAGAATATATAATGCTAACTAAGGGCCCTAGCTGTGTGCATTTTTCCGTATACCTTTTTTTGGGAACAAACACATCCAATAGCATTGTCCCTTCTGAAATGGGCATTGGTGAGCCAGGAAACAAGGGAGAAATCCTGGTTTGTAGGCTTTTGCCCTGATAAACCTGGTTAGCTGGTTGGAAAAGACCTTGGGGTGCTCCTAATGGGACCCAAGAGGGTCTTGAAGGAATGGTGAGCCTAAATGTCACATAAAGGCAGGGATGGGCTGCTGGGGGCTCACAGGGGCTCAGGAGAGCCCCTAGCTAAGACTCTGCGGGGCTCGGAGAGCCCCCAGTAACCTCAGAAAGACAAGCAGCAAGGGAAAGCTCTTAGTAGGCTTAATTGAACTTCTGGGCGTTCAGCCAAGAGCATTTCACACCTGGTAAAAGTGTGGCAAGCTAGATAAACAATCCACTCAGTGCTTGCAAGGGAGAGTCATTGAGAAAAATCAGATAGCACAGCCACTAGCCTCCGAGGGGATTAATTCCCAAATAATAAGAATCACATAACTCACCAGAAATTCCACTGAGACTCCAAGATCCCTCTCACAGTCTCTGCTATTAAGCCTGGTTTCACCCAGTCTCTTATTTAAGTATTATTAAATGCACGAAATAATACGCAACTTTTTGGTATATTACCTTTTTTTAGGTAATTAGGGCAAAGAAGCAACATCGAGTTGGCTACACCCACACCCAGTCATATGACCACCCAGCCATGCCCACGTGGTCACATGCCCACCCGGCATCATGACCATCCAGCCATACCCACCCAGCCAGTCATTAGGGCAGAGAGCCCCTTACTAAAAAATTTGAAGCCCACCCCTGCATAAAGCCCCTCACCCTCTGTTCCAGGATGGCCCCAGAAGTGGCTGCGGTGGAACTGAAAGGGGGCTACAACGAGCTGTGTGACGTGTGGTCGGTGGGCATCACGGCCATCGAGATGGCTGAGCTGCAGCCCCCCATGTTCGATATGCATCCTTTGCGGTAAGGTGACCCTGTGGCAGGGGTGGGATTCAACCGGTGTAACAATTGGTTCAGTGAGCATGTGCAAAGCGCGTGCAGGCAGCATTTGCAACTCACCTTCTGCTGCAAGCCCTATGTGTACAACAGCTGATGCATGGCAATCTGTGCCCCGCGAATCAGCTGAGCTGGAAAAGCCGGAAATAAAGCACAGATTAGAACTGGGGCGGGCAGATGGGACCAACAGCTGATCGGCGGAGCAAACCGGTTGGCTCACAGCTGATCTTCTGAGCTACCGGTTTGCCCAAACCAGCCGAAACTGGTAGAATCCCACCCCTGCCTGGCGGGTCTTGTTTCCCTTCTCTGATCCCTTGAGGGATTGAAAAATAATCTTTTCCATGAAGAAATTTAAGGAAGAGGCTGCTCTCCAGCTAATCTGTGGCTTGTCTCCTTGTGCCACCTGCCAGGGTGCTGGTGTTGATGACCAAGAGTGGCTACCAGCCTCCAAAGCTGAAGGAGAAAGCCCGCTGGTGAGTACTGTCAAGGGGTCCTTCAGAAGTGGTGACAGATCCTTACTTAGTCTCATTAATGGAGAATATTTGTAGCTCAGGGTTGAACAGAGGGGTCCCTTGGTGCTCTCTGAGCTCGGGGGGTTTTCTTGCAGATGTTTCATGACCCAAGTAGGGAACATCATCAGTCCAGAAGGGTGTGGGGTTTGCAGGGATGAGGAGGAGGAGGAGCAGGAGGAGGACTGGAGGATCCTTGGTGCTCTCTGATTTTGGTGGTTTTCTTGCAGACGTTTCATGACCCAACTAGGGAACATCATCAGTGCTAGTAAGGAATGAGTTTTGCTCTCACTTTATATTCTAGTGATTTGCCCAGTCAGTGTTGGTAGAAGTGGTTTTGGAGGTTCTTTGGTTTACTGTTTCCTTGGTTGGCAGTTCCTTGATGGAGGTGCTGTTTACTTCTTGATTGTTGGTCTGATGTTAATCTTAGCGTTATCCTTTGGGGCAGAATGCCGGAGGTTTGGAATACAGGTAGCCCTCAACTTAACGATCACAATCGGGGCTGGAGTTTCCACTGCGAAACACGGCAGTTGTTAAGCATCAGCGACGTTACAGTGCCAAACATTTTCCCTCATGGGTGCTGCGGCTGTCTCCACAGGTCCCCCGCCTTCCACAACTTTGTCAAGGTGACGCTAACTAAAAGCCCCAAGAAACGGCCCAGCTCCTCCAAGATGCTCACGGTGAGTAAGCCCACCTCTCTTTCCACCTCTGTGCAGGACATGCACTCTGCAGAGTTGGCAGCAAAGTAGTAGTGGGACACAATTTTTTAAAACTACCAGCTCTGTGGGCGTGGCGTGGTGGGCATGGCATGGCTTGGTGGGCGTGGCTTGGTGGGCATGGCAGGGGAAGGTTACTGCAAAATTCCCATTCCCTCCGCACCCCACTAACCTGCTTTCCAGCTCTGTTCTCCTGTGCAGGGCAACCAAAGGAGAACCAGCCAATCAGCTGGGACTCAATGGGAGGCAGAGAAGAGATGGGGCGGGGCCAGTCAGAGGTGGGATTTGCTGGTTCTCTGAACTACTCCAAATTTCCGCTACCGGTTCTCCAGAACTGGTCAGAACTGGCTGAATACCACCTCTGCTTCCTTCCCTTTGTTCTTCTCTTCCTTCCCCTTTCATCCCTCTCTTCCTTCCCCTTCCTTCCTCTCTTCCTTCCCCTTTTGTTCCTCTCTTCCTTCCAGTGGTGGGATTCCAATTTTTTTACTACCGGTCCTGTGGGTGTGGCTTGGTGGATGCAGCTTGTTGGGCATGGCAGGGGAAGGATACTGCAAAATCCCCATTCCCTCCCCACCCCACTAACCTGCTTTCCAGCTCCATTCTCCTGTGCAGGGCAACCGAAGAAGACCCAGCCAATCAGACGGGACTTGGGAGGCGGAGCCTATATGGGGCGGGGCCACTCAGGGGTGGTTGCTGGTTCTCCAAACTACTCAAAATTTATGCTACGGTTCTCCAGAACTGATCCGAACCGGCTGGAGCAAAGCCCCCTTCAAAGCTAGGCTGTCCAGAGGAGGATGCGATTCTTCAATCATTCAGGACCCAAATTCAACTTCTATGTCTGTTTAAATGTATCTGGTTTCCCCCTTTGACTCTGCTGGTCCAAAGGTTGCAAAATCCGGGACATGCAACCCTCATAACTATGAACCAGTTGCCAAGCCTGTGAATGTTGATCATGTGACCATGGGATTCTACAATGGTCATGTGAAAAATGGTCATAAGTTACTTTTTTCAGAGCCGTTGAAGACATTTAGCTTCTCATCCAAGAAGGACTGAAAAGACCATGTTGTAGACTGGACAGGGATGGTGCCGTATCCCTCCCCCTTTGTTGAGAGGGGGCTGTTCAATTTTGAGCTCCGGTCGACAACATGGTCCTTGCAGTTCCAAGAAGGCTCCGCATCCAATTTGCACTACTCAGGTGACCCTGAGGACACAGATAGACCTCCAAGTAGCCTCAATGACCTTCTAAAAAGGATGCAAATGACCCGCTGTCTGCAAGGAGTATAAATCCTTCCCTTCCCCACCATTCCCCACCCGCTTTTGGGACGAGAAGCAAAATGTCTTTCAAGAAACAACCAAAAAGTCCAGTTGTCTCTTGAAAAAAAGCACCTGTGGGACATTATCCCCTTCTGTTCTTCTGTTCTTGTTCCAGTCCCCAGGTTGGAACCCAACCAACCACCTTCATTTTTCTTTTCCCAGCACCAGTTTGTAACCCAGGCAGAGCTCACGCAGAGGCTGACCCTTGACCTCTTGGAGAAAGTACACAATCCTGACCAGCTCCCAGAGGTGAGGCAGAAGAAGAGGAACAAGAGGTGAGAGCAAAGAGATGTGGCTGCAAAAGTGGGAGAGAAGGGCTCTTCATCTTAGGAGTCATCCACAGTCCAGGGTCTTCAAACTTGGCAGCTTTCAGACGTCTGGACTTCAACTCCCAGAATTCCTCCTCCAGTCATCTTTAGCTCAGGAATTCTGGGAATTGAAGTCCACAAGTCTTAAACTTGCCAAGGTTGAAGACCCTTGGATTAGATGATAGATAGATGATAGATAGATAGATAGATAGAATAATTAGGGAAGCCATCGAAATAGAGAAACACCCCCATAACATGAATAAACGGGATGATACTTCCCGCCTACCAGACATCTGGAAACTAGCCCTGGTCAACAAACGAGTCCCAGCCACGAAAACCAACACCGACCCAAAATAACACAGGATGCCACCACCAATCTCCTTCACCAGACTCAAACCCAAGCCCACGCCACAGATGAAAGGCAACCACCATCCAGAAACCAGACCATGGCTGCAACACCAGCTGCTACACCCCTCCAACCCCAAACTAAGCAAACTGACACACGCTATAAACACATAGCCAGACCTCAAACTCGAGCCAAACCAAGGCCCAGAATGTCACATCACAGCCTTCCACCCAGGATACTACATCACAGAACTCAGGAGATCACAACATAAAACATCAGGAGGTTGCAACACAGACAACGACCCAGGAGATTACAGCACCACACCCAGGACGTCACAACAATGGAACTCAGAAGGTCATCACACAGCCCATTACCCAGGTCGTTACAACACAAAAGGCTGAGAGACACACAGCCAGCACCTCAGCCACACAGGGTCTCAGGAAAAGCCATCCAATCTGCATACATCAACTCCACAAACCAATCAAAAAGTAACAACACATCCAACTCTAGAGTTTAAAAGGGAAAAACAGCCACGATCACACACTTCTCCCAGGAGAACAAAGCTGAAGACACCAGCCTGAAGATGACGGATGAGATTTCGTCGAAACGTTGCCAAGGTATTCTCAATCTTACACGGGACAAGACCCGAATACACCAAGACCTACATAGATAGATAGATAGATAGATAGATAGATAGATAGATAGAGATAGACAGATTAGATAGATGGATGGATGGATGGATGGATGGATAGATAGATAGATAGATAGATAGACAGACAGACAGACAGACAGACAGACAGACCGACAGACAGATGGAGATAGAAGATAGATACTGTAGATCAGGGGTCTTCAAACTTGGCAGCTTTAAGACTTGTGGACTTCCACTCCCAGAATTCCTCCTCTGGTCATGTTAGCTCAGGAATTCTGCGCGTCTTGCATTGGTTGCCGGTTGCCTCCCGGGTCGCCTTCAAGGTATTAGTTACAACTTATAAAGCCCTTAATGGCTTGGGTCCAGGGTACTTGGCGGGAACGCCTCCTGCCAGCATCACTCTCCGATCGCCCTGTTCGCTCTCATAGGAGGGGCCTCCTTGGGTGCCGCCAGTCAGATATTGTAGGCTGGCGGTCCCCAGGGCTAGGGCCTTCTCTGTGGGAGCACCTGCCCTTTGGAATCAGCTCCCCGTCGATCTCTCGTTTGGCCCCTGACCTCCGCTCCTTCCTGGGACCTGAAGACTTGGTTGTTCCAACAGGCCGGCCTTGAATGACCCGGGGTTGGGTTTATTTTAATTTTATTTGGCTTGTTCATTGTTTAATTTTGTTTTATTGTAAATTTTTTCTGTTTTATGTTCACGCCCTGAGTCCTTAGGGAATAGGGCGCATACAAGTCGAATAAATAAATAAATAAATAAATAAATAAATTCTGGGAGTGGAAGCCCACAAGTCTGAAAGTGGCCAAGTTTGGAGACCTCTGCTCAAGTCAATCTCAAGAGTGTTTTGGGGGGCTGGCAAAATAAGGGCTTCTCAGCCGCAATAGCTCTCCGTTTCGGGGTGGCCATCACACACACCTCCAACATGCCTCTTACGTTCTCTTCCTCAGTTGCCTCCACCCCCGGTGCCACAAAGGATTCGCTCCAGCCAGCGGCAGGGCGTGACTTCTCCAGGATACGTTGGAGCCCAAGGTAGGGATGTCCACTCACTCGTTCAAAATGTAAGGTTCGGCGATAACACTTAAGTCAACAAATGAACCAAAAAGAGAAAACTTAAGCAGAGGCTTGAGAAAGAATCAGCATTTAATTGGATCAAAGTTTAAAAGCTGGGTAAATCGTTCCAAATATATACAAAAAGAGCTTTAGAGACAACAGTTTAGTACCCAATTCTGGGCCCCTGGCCCATGCCTTCCTTGTAGCCCTGCATGGGCCGTGCAGAAAGGAACAGGAGGGGCTGGGTGCTTACCAACACAGGTATTTGCCCGGTGTAACCCTGCCACGCCACATCATATTCCGTTCCAGGTACTGAGTTATAAAAACAAAACAACAAGATAGCAGGAATCAGAACCGATGGCACGATGCCACAGGTGGCACGCAGAGCCATTTGTGCGGGTTCGCGAGCCCCAGCCATTCAAGACTGCGCATGTGCGCCCCAGCTGATTTTTGGAACGCGGTTGTTTCACCTCCTGGGCTGAGGGAAGCCTCTACAGCCTTTGAGGCCGAACAGGCCCGCTTCATCCCTTCCTGTTTTTCCGAAATACCAGGAGTGACTAAACGGGCCCATTTTTCGGCCTCCAAAAGCTGCAGAGGCTTCCCTCGGCCCCCAGGAGGCAAAATGGCCTCGCCTGGGCTCCACAGGCCTCCAGAGGCTGAAAACAGGCACTTCCAGTATTTCAGAAAACGGCCTCAAACAGGCCTAAAATCAGCTGGGAGGCTTTATGTGCAGTGCAGGTAAGGGGTGGGCGGGTGTTTGCCAAGATATGTAGGGGGAGCGGGTGCATTGCATTGTGGGTGCCGCACGCCGGTACACTACAAGAAAAAGTTCACCATCACTGAATTAGATCATTGGTAGAAGCAAATGGCAGAGGCAATTCTGATTCTTACAGGAGCAAAGCCATTCTTACGGAAGTGGAATAGCAAGTTATTATTATGTCCCACTGATTCCACCTATTCTACCATTATGTCCCTTCAAAGGTACACCTGTCTACCTCATCATCTAAGTAGATTCACACCCACTAGGAAAAAAATAACATTAGCTGCTTGGTCTCTTCAGCCTCCATCTCTCTCCTCGCTGCTCTAAATCCCGTTTCCCATCTCGTTGCAGAGCATAATTTCAGCCCTATCTTGCAAAGAAGACAAAGTCTGGGGTCTTCAAGCTCTATGGTAACTCTTCGTTGGCTCTTCTGCTCTACCCCTGGAGAAAGGTCCCTCTTCTCTTGGTCATCTTCAAGACCTGGGTCTTACCCTTAGCCCGCCACTCTTGGCACCGACAAACTCAACAGATGTCTCTTCTTCTGCAGGAGAGCACGCTAGATCCAGGCTACAATACGATGGACAAACTTGGTGGTGGATTCAGCAGCAGGTAAGGGAGTCCGAGGGGGCCTCGGGACCAGCTCCCTTAGCTGCTGCCTAGAGGTGAAATAAAGTTTATTTTAGCTTTGTTTTCCTGACTTTGCAGGAAGAATGTAACTGATTCGGACGACACGATGATGTGGATATGTAAGTTCTGTCTTAACTGCTTACAGTTTAAAGCTGGCTGGGGAATTCTGGGAGTTGAAGTCCACTTGTCTTTAAATGGCCAAAGTTGAGAAACGTAACAGTAGGTCTTGACCATGGCAAAACTGCAACAAAGAACGTGTAAAACAATGGCAATGTTTCTGGGTGTTAACCATAAAAGAGGACCTGACCCGGCGTGCTCACATTGCAGCCCTGGTCAAAAAGGGCCCAGCAGAGATTCTACTACCTGAGACTTCTCAGGAAACAACAACTGAATGAAAAACTGCTGGTGACCTTCTACCGCTGCACCATAGAGAATATCTTAACTTACTGAACCTGTGTCTGGTTTGCCACTTGCACAGGGGCAGATAGGATAGCACTCCAGAGGGTTAACGTCATTGCGCAGAGGATTATGGGTTGCCCTCTCCCCTCTCCCGCTGCCTTAAGAAAGTTCAAAACATCCTCAAAGATCCATCTCATCCTGGGAATCTTTTTTTGAACTAGTACCATCTGGCAGACGGTACAGGACAATAATAAAAACAAGGACAAATAGGCTGAAAAACAGCTTCTATCCCAGGGCAGTAGCTCTGTTGGATTCTACTGCGTAGTGCAATATTAATGCAATATCAGGGGTTTTCAATTCAATATATAGAATGTGATGGAAGTGTGTTTGTGCTTTATTTTCAAAGTCATAAATTGTACACTGGAGATGGCATTTAATTTCATTGTATGAGGTGCAGTGACAATAAAGTAAAGTAAAAATGGGCGCCACTAAACTCCCTGAGCATAAGCCCATTTGGTCATTCTTTCTCTCCTAAATTCCCCTCCCCTGATCCTTCTTTTCTCCTCTTCCTTCCAGCCCCAGCAGACCAGATCTAATCAGGTAACCCTTTCTCCTAGAATTTTAAAATATCAAATGATAGAACACACAGTCATTTAGCCAAAAATTTGGGAAGAGACGGATCTCAGGATCCAGCAAGGAGCTAGTCCCTAAGACTACTCGATTCCTGCTTGATATTTGGAAATGACAGCCCTGGAAAATAAACATTTTGCTTCCTGTCTGCCTCCCTGGGAGTGGCCCTCGGTGACTTTTCACAGCGAATTATGATGTCTTGCTATAATGGAGCCCTTGGTGCTCTTTGAGTCTAGTTGTTTCCTTGCAGACGTTTCATGACCCAGCTAGGTAACATCATCAGTGCTAGAAGGGAGTGAGGTTTCAAAACAGAGAGCAACCTCCACACCCTTCTAGTATTGATAATGTTACCTAGTAGGGCAGTGATGGGATTCATATTTTTTTACTACAGTTCTGTGAGTGTAGCTTGGTAGGTGTGGCAGGGGAAGGATACTGTAAAATTTCCATTCCCTCCGCACCCCACTAACCTGCTTTCCAGCTCCGTTCCCCTGTGCAGGGCAACCAAATAAGACCCAGCCAATCAGCTGGGACTGTTGTGGTTAACCAGCAGCAGGTGCAGATGGCTGAGGACAGCAAGGACTCTGATGAGGGGCCAGGACCATTAGGGAGTGGACTGCTGCCTTCAGAGATTATGGGGGCTGGCAGAAGCGATGAGGAGGTTCCAGAGGAGCCTGTGACAAGTGTGCGTGTGCGCAGGGTTGCTTGCAGAAAAGAGCAGTTGCAGCAGCACGGGCGACTCGGGAGTAAGGCTGCAAGGTAATGGTCCCTCCTTCAAGAAGATAAAAGCCAGCTGTGAATCGGGACGTTCTTTGCAGGAAGCAAAAACGTTTTGAAACTCCAGCCTTGTGGACATTCCAGTATCTTCGTTGGTAATTGAAGACTCTTGTGTTGTAAAATACTTCTAGGTAACCTTATCTGTTACTCTTGGCAGCCTCGCACAGTTTTGGCGTGGCTCGTGCTTATCAAAGTTAATTAGTTTGCAGCAGCCTTTTAACCGGGCATTCGTAAGAATCATTTAAAGGTTTCTGTTCCCTTTGGTTTGTGTTTAGTTTTATTGGACAAGGGTTTGGGTCAGAACAGGGACTCAATGGGAGGCAGAGAAGAGATGGGGGTGGGGCCAGTCAGAGATGGGATTGGCCGGTTCTCCGAACTACTCCAAATTTCTACTACCGGTTCTTCAGAACCGGTCTGAACCGGCTGAATACCACCTCTGTAGTAAGGCCATGAAATATCTGCAACCAAGCTAAGGGAGCACCAGTTCAACCCCAAGCTACTGTTATTCTCTATTAGTAATGTCTTGCTGGAAGAATTCATCGGAGATGTGGGGGGCGGGGAGAAAACAGGCAGCAAACGCCCCTCCCTCAATCTCTGTTTTTGAACCTGGTCACTTATCTTTCCTTCCAGGGATGCTCAGCCTGCCAATCTTCCACCCCCACTACCTCCCAAGGTAAACCCTCTGTGGGAGCAAAGTAAGTTTGCAACTCCCCCTCCCTCTGCCCTTGCAGGTGGAGATACACCAAGGTGAGTCCCATTCCTCCAGTGGGCAGCCGTGGTCCAGAGCTCCCTTTCTCCTATCCACGTTCTTCCATGGGGGTGTGTGTGCAGATTTAATCCACGGGTGCCCCCTCTCCCCTCGGCTGCCATTAGCACAGGTTTGATTTTCCTGCTGACAAATGAATTCGATGCCCACTGAAATTTCTCTCTGTTAACAGCCCAGAGTTTGTCTCCCCTGGGAACGGCGGCTCAATCCCGCGACCACTTTCCTGCCAAATCCCTAGTCCGGGGACGCTGCTCCAGTGGTCCCATCTTGAGTTGGCCCTCACCACAAAGTAATTCTGGGAGAGCCGAGGCTTCCCACCTCACCGCCAAATCAGGTACGACCAGTAAAATTTATTTATTTATTTACTTTATGTTTTTTGTCAAACGCTTACGATACAACAGAAATAAGAATAAACGCAAGTTTAAATATAAGAAATAGGAACTAATAATTGGGGACAAGAGGACAGGGACAGTAGGCACGATGGTGCGCTTATGCACACCCCTTACAGACCTCTTAGGAATGGGGGGTGAGGTCAATAGAGGTTAGTTTGAGGGTAAAGGAGTGGGGGTTTGAGCAGGTGACCACAGAATCAGGTAGTGCATTCCAGGCACTGACCACTCCATTGCTGAAATCGTACTTCCTGCAATCGAGTTGGGAGTGGCTTACGTTAAGTTTATATCTGTTGTGTGCTCTTGTGTTGTTGTGGTTAAAGCTGAAATATTCATTAACTGGTAAGACGTAACATATGATTTTATGTACTATGCTTAAGTCCAATCTTAGCTGGCATAGTTCAAGGTTGTCTAAGCCTAGAATCTCAAGGCTAGTGGTGTAGGGTATTCTGTTGCAAGCAGAGGAATGTAGTGCTCTTCTGGTAAAATACTTCTGGACTCGCTCAATTATATTTATGTCCGATATACAGTGCGGATTCCAGACAGCAGAGCTGTGTTCATAATTTGGTCAAAATTTTTTACTACCAGTTCTGTGGGTGTGGCTTGGTGGGCGTGGCATAGCTCAGTGGGCGTGGCTTGGTGGACATGGCATGGCGTGGCTTGGTAGGAGTGGCTTGGTGGGTGTGGCAGGGGAAGGATACTGTAAAATTTCTATTCCCTCCCCACCCCACTAACCTGCTTTCCAGCTCCGCTCTCCTGTGCAGGGCAAGCAAAGGAGACCCAGCCGATCAGCTGGGACTCGATGAGAGGCAGAGAAGAGATGGGGTTGGCGGGGCCAGTCAGAGGTGGCATTGGCCGGTTCTCTGAACTGCTCAAAATTTCCACTACCAGTTCTCCAGAACTGGTCCGAACCGGCTGGATACCACATCTGGGTATGACTTTCTCCCAGAAAACGGGAGTAAAACGATGGGAGGAGATGCTCCCAAACTTCATGGGGGATGTCCCAGGGTCATGTGACCCCCTCCTGCGACCCTCCGACAAACCAGAGTGAATGAGGAAGCTGGATTCACTTAACAACCGAGTTAGTTATTTATCACCTGCAGTGATTCACTTAACAACGACGGCAAGAAAGGTCGTAAAACTCCCTGAACAAATGTCTCACTTTAACAACAGAAATGTCAGGCTCAATTGTGGTTGTAAGTCGAGGACCGAGTGCAGAGGAAAAAATAGCTCGGGCAGGGATCCCTTTCATTCCTGGAACAAGCTTTTTAGAGGTTTACATTCATTTTAGAAGATTTAGGAGTGGTGCGGTAGCCCAGAGGGGGCGCTCTCGCCTCACAGTCAGGAGGCTGTGAGTTTGCTCCAAGGGAGAGGCAGATATTTCTCTCTCTGGGCACCATGAGAATCTCTCTGCTGAAACAAAACTCTGCCCTGGCGATAGGAGTGGCATCCGGCCAGTAAACACTCAGCTCCATTCAGTTGCCCAGACTACACACCCCGCAAGGGATTATGGGGTCATTAAATGAAAATGATGAATCCATAGGCCCCAACTTGAGTTTGGAGAGTCCAGAGTAAAATAACAAGGGCTTAGTTTTATTGACGGGTTGAGATCTGGGGGGTCGATTCCCTGGGAGCAGGATTTGGTGGGGTGAGGGGCTGACTGTTACCTTACTCCCTTGCAGTCCCAGAACTGCGTTCGGATCCCTTAGACGAGAGGCCGCCCAGCCTTCCTCCTAAGATGGAGAGGAGACAGAAACCGGTAAGCGCGTTCAGCCTCCACGTTGGGCCAATCGGCTCTGGTCCAAACCATTCCGCTGTTGCTCAAGTTAAATTATTTTAAAAATTGAGACTGCTAGGAAGAGAGAATAACTTGGGTTTTTCTTGGGACCGAAATGCAGCGGGGCAAGGAATCTTCTCCTCTTCCACCCCTTCCTCTCCTTTTTCCTCCTCCTCTTCCTCTTTCCCCCTTTCCTTCTCCTTCATAGCCTTCTCTGTTTTGTCTTTCTCCTCTCCTCCCCTTTCTCCTTCACTTTCCTTTTCTCCTTTCCCTCTTTCCTTCCCCATCTTCTCCTCCAGGTCCTCCTCTTCCCCTCCAAAATAGTTTAAACCAGTTTGGGAATCGCT
This sequence comes from Naja naja, assembly GCA_009733165.1. Taxonomy (NCBI): domain Eukaryota; kingdom Metazoa; phylum Chordata; class Lepidosauria; order Squamata; family Elapidae; genus Naja; species Naja naja. The sequence goes on along the minus strand of CM019160.1, from coordinate 27,102,525 downwards.
GGGTGGGGTGGGGTGAAATTAAAAGGGGAAGAGGTACCCTCAGGAGGCGAGAGAGAATCACCTGAGGGCCAGGAGGCACACCTCTTCCTCCCAGGTGCTCGCTCATGGACGGCTCTTGCCTGCTTCTCCTCCACAGAACAGGGCCCTCTTCAAGAAAGTCTTCAACGAGTGCCCCTTGCACCTCACCTCGGCCTCCACCTGGACCCACCCACACACCAATGGTAGGCCTGGGGCAGAGCTGGGGGAGGGACGGGGTGGGTGGGGCGGGAATGCATCGGTCCCTTCTGCAGAGCAGGGGAGCAGCACCTCGTCCAGGCGATGTCCTCTTGCCCATTGCTCCTCAGGCCTAGAAGGATCTAGTCATCTGCTCTTGCAGGGTGACTAGATCTAAAAACGATCCAGAAATAATTACCTGGCTTGCAACTGAGCTCCAGGATGGTTCCCTCAATCTAGGACTAGTTATTTTGAATATCTTTTGTGAGTGTGTGTGTGTGTGTGTGTGTGAGAGAGAGAGAGAGACTACAGGTGGTCCCTGACTTACAACAGTTCGTTTAGTGATTTTCCAAGTTACAATGGGCACTGAAAAGTGACGTATGACCCCCCCTTTTTCACATTCCTCTGGTGAAAATTCGACAATGAAATCCCACAACTCTTCTCACTCCTTCTGAAATCTCTCTCTCACACACACACACACACACACACACACGCACAAAGGCACATACACGACTTACAACCATTCGTTCAGGGACCATCTGAAGTTACAATGGCACCAGGGGTGGGATGCAAATATTTTTACTACCGGTTCTGTGGGCGTGGCTAGGTGGGCATGGCCATATGACTGGATGGTGCTTCTTCTTCTTCTTCTTCTTCTTCTTCTTCTTCTTCTTCTTCTTCTTCTTCTTCTTCCCACCCCCCCCCACACACTCCGGGTCTTTTTGCCTTTCTGGGCCTCAGGAAAGCCTCCTTGGGGGAGCATTTTTGCTCCCAGGAGGCTTCCCTGATGCCCAGAAAGGCAAAAAACAGAGCACCGGGGGCGCAGCTCCTCCCCAGGCATGCCCCTTTTTGCTTCCTGGGCCTCAGGGAAGCCTCTTGGGCGAAGCAGTAAGACAGCGACGGGGATCCTGGCACAGCTGATCATCGGAACAGCCGATCATTGGGAGGAAAAAAATACCAGTTTGGCTGAACCAGTAGCTGTTTTTTTTTACTACCAGTTCGGCTGAACGGTAGCATTTTTACTACTAGTTCACCCGAACTGGGCCAAACCAGTAGAATCCCACCATTGAACGGCACTGAAAAAAGTGTCTTGTGACTGTTTTTCCACACTTACGACCATCGCAGCCTCCCCATGGTCACATGAGTTACATTCAGATGCTTGGCAACCAACTCATATTTATGACGGTCACAGCATCCCCGGAGTCACAGGATCCCCTTTTGCAACCTTCTGATGAGTAAAATCCATGGGGAAGCCAGATTCACTTAACAACCGCTGTGACTGACTTAAGACCTGCAGGGATTCATTTCACCAAGGTGGCAGGAAAAGTCATAAAACAGGGGCAAAACTCCCTTAACAAACGTCTCACTGAGCAACATAAGTTCTAGGCTCCATTGTGGTCATAAGTCCAGGACCACCTGTACTGAACTGGACTTGATTTATATACGGCCACACGTCTTGCACGAGGGATTTGGGAGGGCTGACACAAAATATCTGTCAGCTTTGGAATCCATATTGAGACCAGATGCTCCCGCACTGCCACATTCTTGAGCCTGGGAAAATGGGAGGGGGGAATTTCTTGGGAGTGTGTGTGGTTAGACATAATAGCATTCTTCTTCTAAGTCAAGGTCGTGTTATCTCTGCACCTGGGTGAGAGGACGTCTCAAGTTGGGACGGATGGCGATTGGGACACGTGACGCCGTGAGGGGTGCAGGGGGTGGATTTGTAGTTTTTTATTTATTGCAAGGAAACCCGGAACTTTCAGATTCGGGATTTCCCAGATGTGCCAGTTTACTATCCAAATAAAACAGAACTTTTGAGAGGGTGTTTGTCTCGAAGTTATTTGTTGGAGTGGAGGTTTTCTGGAATGCTGACATTATCCCAAATCTCTAAATAGCTACCACACCCCGAAAGGGGGCTGTCTGGGGGGCTGAGCTCCAGTACCGACCTAAAATTTTTTTTGGAAGACCTGATGGCCCAAAGAGATTCATGGAGAGCATCTGTTTATGTCGCCGCCTGGAGTGGATGCCGACTGGATGGCATGTAATGGATCCTGGTGGCACACCTTAATTTTGAATTTCCTCCCTATTTTCCAGAGCTGCACTTAATTCTGGGGGCTGAAGAAGGAATCTTTGCCTTGAACCGGAGTGAGGCAGAACCCGCTCTAGAACTGGTGAGATTGACGGGGTGGCAGGAACAGGTCTGAACGACAGAAGGGAGAAGGCAGAGAATCCAGCTTCTGGCTTGCTTTGAAGAACATCATCATTCTTCTTCTTCTTTTGTCTCTCTCCCTTTCTCAAGCTTTATCACAGCCGAACGATGTGGATCTATTGCATGGGGAACGTTCTCATGTCACTTTCGGGTACGTTGGAAAAAGCGCAGAGAAGCGCAAGAAAGAGGATTAGGGGGCTGGAGGCTAAAACACATGAAGAATGGCTGCAGGAATTGGGTAGATTTAATGGAGGGACGTGGTGGCTCAGTGGCAAAGACGCTGAGCCTGTCGATCAGAAAGGTCGGCAATTCGGCAGTTCGAATCCCTAGCGCTGCGTTACGGAGGGAGTTCCCATTACTAGTCCCAGCTTCTGCCAACCTAGCAGTTCGAAAGCACGTAAAAATGCAAGTAGAAAAATAGGGACCTCTTTGGTGGGAAGGTAACAACGTTCTGTGCGCCTTCGAAGGCGTTTAGTCCTGCCGGCCACATGACCATGGAGACGTCTTCGGACAACTCTGGCTCTTTGGCCTTGTAACGGAGATGAGCACCGCCCCCTAGAGCCGGGAACGATGAGCACATGTGTGCGAGGGGAACCTTTGCCTTTACATCTAGGGACCAGGGGTGACAATGATAGCAGTGTTCTAATATTTGAGGGGCTGTCATGGAGAGGAGGGGGTCAAACTATTTTCCAGGACCAGAAACAATGGATGGAAACTAATCAAAGAGAGAAGCAACCTGCAATTCAGGAGAAATTTCCTGATAGTGAGGGCAATTAACCAGTGGACCATCTTGCCACCATTGCTGGAGGCTTTTAAGAAGAGACTGGACAGCCACCTGTCTGAAATTGTGTAGGATCTCCTGCTTGGCCAGGGGGTTAGGTCCCTTCCAACTCTTGTTAATTCTGGTCACCCAGGGGTTGTGTTCACACAATATGCATTCAATAGAAGTGGGTCTATTGCATAGAAAACATCCCCATGTCACTTTTGGGTAAGCTGGTCGTCCAGGAGTTGTGTTTGCACAACACGCATTTAACCTGGTTAGGGAAGCCGCCCATCTGCTGGGTTTGTGATGTATTGAAGCATAACCTAAGCTTGTGATGGTGAACCTATGGCACATGTGCCGGAAGTGGCACTCAGAGCCACTTCTGCCGGCACGCGAGAGGTCACCCAGAAGGGTCCCACTGTGCATGCATGCACCGCTGCCCGATAGCTGATTGTCGGGTATCTGGCGCGCATGCGTGGGAGGCGGGTGTGTGCAGGAGATGCACGCACATGCACAGAGATGTGCAGCAGGGGGGTCTTGCGCGCATGTGCAGGGGGCGTGGGGGAGCAGCACGCATTGCCTTCTGGGTGTTGGCATGTGAGTGCGCACGCGCAAGCCTGCGCCCAATTTTCAGCACAGGAGCCAAAAAAGGTTAGCCCCCATTGACCTAACCAAATGCAGGAAGTCCAACAAGCCCCTGAAATATGAGCCATTGGCTGATAGCAAGGTTGCTGCTAGATTGTAATTGATCTGGATGCATCTACTGTTTGAACTTAGCCATTTTGAAGTAGGCAGGAAGCAAAAGAAGCAGAAAGCTGGATTTTGGAGCCCCCCCCGTCTTCCCGGGAGAAAAGTGCATGTGTGATGCAGCAGAAAAAAAGATGGTTTTATGCAGAAGACAAAGCGATACTAAGCAAATTCTGCAGAGCTCAGAATGGTGGTGCATAGGTCCTTATGGCAAATATCACCTGTAGGCCTCAAATCTTTTGCCCACATTGGCATTTTTGAATTCAAGGCTGGAAGAAATGAAACCCCCCACCGCCACCGCTGTCCCCAACCCAAACACTATACTGACTACAATTCCCATAAGCCCCAGCCATCAGGACCAGCAATTCCCAGCCAAGGGTGGCAGATATTTTCCCTGACCTGCTTCTGGAGTGTCGAAGAATTCAGTCAATATTTTTCTAACTTTTCGTTGAAAACGAGAGAGGAAGTCAGAAAGTCCCCTCAAGCCATGAACATTTGGTTTTAAAAGCCAGAAAAGCTTGAGTTCCCATGAGCTTTTTTCTCTATATATCTGTGCTTCTCAACTGTGCCCACTTTAAAATGTGTGGACTTCAACTCCCAGAATTCCCGAGTTACCATGTTTGGACCAACTCCCAGAATTCTCTGGCCAGCATGAATTCTGGGAGTTGAAGTGGCTGAGGCTGAAAAACAGTACTCTGTACTAAAAACAAACTGAAAAACCCCATTTTTCTTCCTGTAAAGAGAGACACACTTCCTCTTAAATTACTTAAGCACAGAGTTTTCATTGCTTAGATTGCTAACCGATATATTTTTTACATCTTTAAAAAGTTTTTTTTTAACTTTGTGTGCCTTTCAACAACGTTTTTATCTGCAAAGTTCAGGAAGTGGTAATAAAATCAACCAACTGGCTAATATCTGGAAACCAACCTGCTGTTCAAACGATTTCCTCTTTTTTTTACTCTTTGTATTTTGTTTTGTTCTCTTCGCCTCCCGTTTTTGAAAAAGCCCTCTTGAGAAAGCGGTAACTGAAAGACCGTAAAAGCCACCTGGTTTAAAAAAAATCGACACCCAAGAGAATGATAGGGATGAAAGAGCATTTGAAGGACAAAGTGAAATTGTAGTAGAACCACCTCAGAAGTGCATTACGAAGGACTCTTAAAGGTGCTTGTGGCAATTCTGCAAATACAGACCCATTCCTCTTGCAAAATTTAAGTCCCAAGGCCTGAACAGAATCTCTAATCATTTGTACCCAGTTAGCCATAATAATTGGCAATCTGCAAAGAACAGGTAATCTTTCACTCATCTTGCACAATTTAAGTCCCAAGGCCTGAACAGAATCTCTAATCATTTGTACCCAGTTAGCCATAATAATTGTTAATATCCAGAACAGGTAATCTTTCACTCATGACCACAATTGTAACTGGCACTTCGCTTGTTAAGTGAGGTGCGCCGGTAATTTTCCTTGCTGGAACTGGCTAGGAACGTGTTGTGGTTAGCTGGCAGCAGGTGCAGATGGCTGAGGAGAGCGAGGACTCTGATGAGGGGCCAGGACCATCAGGGAGTGGACTGCTGCCTTCAGAGATTGGGGGCTGGCAGCAGTGATGAGGAGGTTCCCGAGGAGCCTGTGCCAAGTGCACGTGCACGCAGGATTCCTCAGAGGAAAGAACAATTACAGCAGCACAGGTGACTCGAGAGTAAGGCTGCAAGGTAATGGCCCCTTCCTCAAGAGGATAAAAGCTAGGTTTGGAAAAGCGTTCTTTGCAGACAGCAAAGAAGCTCTGAAGCTCAACTGGTGGACATCTTAGTTCGTGTTTGGAGAATCTTGTAAATTAGTTCTTATCTCGGGGTTGTTGGCAGCCTTGACAAACAACTTGGCAAGGCTCTTTCTTGTCTGAGCTAATTAGTGGAAAGCAGCCCCTTCAAAACAGAATTCGTTATTAAACCTTGAAAGTGGGGGCTGCTGCCTTTGTCTGTGTTTGTTCTTTGGGAACCCGGTTGGGTCAGAACAGAACGTCAGCAAACGGCGATCACGTGCGTGATCCTGGGACATTTCAACCGTCACAGATACATGCCAAGTTGCCAAGCCTCTGAATTCGGATCGTGTCATTAACGGGATACTGCAATGTAATAAGTGTGAGAATTGTTCTAAGTCGCTTTTTCCAGCACCGTTGTAATTTCGAACGGTCACTGAATGGTCATAGAGTGGTGCGGTGGCCTAGAGGGGGAGCCCTCGCCTCACCATCAGGAGGCTGTGAGTTGGATCCTAGGGAGAGGCAGATATTTCTCTCTCTGGGCAAAATGAGAATCTATCTGCCGAAACAAAACTCTACCCTGGTGACAAGAAGGGCATCCGGCCAGCTAACACTCAGCTCCATTCAGTTGCCCAGACTCCACCCCACAAGGGATTATGGAGTCATTAAAAGATTATGATGATGATGATGATGATGATGATGATGATGATGATGATGACGATGACTAAATGAATGGTCGTAAATCGAGGACTTCCTGTATAACTCAATTAATCTCAATAGGTTTTCTTTTCCCTTCTGTTCAGGCAAGGTACCCCAGCTCTTCTCCCACAATTTACTCAGTCTGCACGAGCAGAGCAAGAGAGACCAGCGCCTGGGAGTATCCCTTTCTCCACACCGACTACTACCCAGGTGAACCCATCACTGGAACAGTGTCTTTTTTTTTCTTACTCACTTCCTTAATTCTTCAGGAGTCATTTAGATGTGAGAATGGTCAATCTCTTTATCTGGAAGAGATCTTTAGCAGCCTGGCTGGCTGGAGGTTCAACAGGTTATTTTCAGCAGGATCCTTGGAGCTCTGGTTGTTTTCTTGCAGGCATTTCGTGACCCAACTAGGTAACATCATCAGTGCTAGAAGGGAGTGGGGTTTGCAGAGAGGAGGAGGAGGAGGAGGAGGAAGAGAAGGAGGAGGAGGACTGTAGGATCATTGGTGCTCTCTGAGCTTGGCCGTTTTCTTGCAGACATTATCCAACTAGGTAACATCATAAGTGCTAGAAGGGGGTGGGATTTACAGAGACGAGACCTGTGAGGTTCTGAGCTTGATGGTTGTCTTGCAGACGTTTCATGGCCCAACTAGGTAACATCATCAGTGCTAGAAGGGAGTGGGGTTTGTCCTCTGTTCTTCTACAAGTGGCTAGTTCTGTGGGTGGGAGAAGTCTTGGTGAAGTCCAGACTTCTTCAAGTTGCCAAAGTTGAGGGACACTCTATAGGGCAGCTCTAAAAGCCAATCCCATATCCCTCCATAACCAGCTCATCTCTTTCCTTCCTTCCCTCCAGGAAAAACGTCATCACCACCAAGATCCCCGACACGAAAGGATGCCAGAAATGTTGCATAGGTGCTTTGAATGCCAGTCCTAGGGATGGTCATGGCCACCACGGCTGACCCCTCCCCTCCTCCCCCCCCTTGGTTGTCCTGCCTAGCATCCAATACAGCCCGTTCTCTCCCCCTTTCTTGCAGCCAAGAACACCCAGAACAGTTGCCACTTCCTCTGTGGAGCATTGGAGGCCGGGGTCGTTCTCCTCCAATGGTATGAACCCATGCAGAAATTCATGCTGGTCAAGGTAAGAGCCCGAGTCCCCTGCCAGAGGAAGCATCTCCTTGCCAGGGTCAAGGTGGGCATCCCAAAGGCGAGGCAGCCAGGTGGTGTGTTTGATAGCTTAGTTGGCTAGGTTGTTTGCCATTTAGCGCATCAGGTGCAATTGCCAAGGCAGACCCAGGTGGGTGCCAAGCAATGGAGAACACCTCTTTCCCACCCTGTGGCCTGCTGTTCTGGCTTCGGCTCCCCGAAAGCACGAAGCCGACTCTCTCGTCCCGATAAAACCCCTTTTATTTCGTTTGAAGTGAATTCCTCTCCAGAAAAGTCCCAGCCAACAGTCCTTCAAGATATGTCACACTTACAGACCTTTATCAGGCTTGGAGAGTTGGCAGGCCGATATCTTTCAGACGCCGCTCTGCAGCAGACAATACTTGGCAAGGAGTCAGGAAGAAGATCTTCACCCTGATGAATTGAGCGAATTGTCTCCTGCAAACCCCACTCCCCTTTCGTTCCTCTTTTATTCCCTATGGGAGGGGCCATTCACCGTCCACCTGTGGCTTCACTCCCGAGCCGACCCTTGTTCCTCAGCTGTTCCCTTCATCTGGCAGCTCTGCGCATGCGCACACTGGGAACAGGCTCCAGCTGTTCTTCTACCTCACTGATACCCGACTCTGAAGGCAGCTGATAACTGTCTGATGACCCTGGCCCCATCTGTGCCTCCGACGCAGAGCCCTCATCAGAGCCTTCCCCAGACTCCAGGACTGGCCCTTGTTCCTCCCCAACCTCCTCACTGTCTGAATCTGCTGCTAGTGGGCCACAACACATGCTGAAGCTCTCTCACTGATGTATAATTGAAACTATTTTGGGATGCCAGGGTTTTCCCATTTTTCAGGACATGATTAATTCCTTCTGGGCGACAATTGAAAGCATGCCCCCTTTTGCACTGGGGAGACCACATTTGCAATACTACATCCAGTTTTGGTGACCATAATCCAAAAAAAAAAAACCAACCAAAACCATGTTGAGACTCTAGAAAGAGGGCAGAGAAGAGCAGCAAAGACGATTAAGGGACTGGAGGCTAAACCATACGACAAACGGTTGCAGGAACTGGGTATGTCTGGTTTAAGGAAGAGAAGGACTAGGGGGGATGGAATAGCAGTCTTCCATGCCCCAGAGAAGAGAGGGTCAAGCTATTCTCCAAAGCACCTGAAGGCAGAAGAAGAAAGTAATGGATGGAAACTAATCAAGGAAAGAAGCAACCTAGAACTAAGGAGAAAATTCCTGACCGTGAGAACAATTAACCAGTGGATCAACTGGCCTCCAGAAGTTGTGGGTGGTCCATCACTGGAGGATTTTACAAAGAGATTGCACAACCGTTTGTCTAGAACTGTATAGGTTCTTCTGTTGAGGATTACCTGTATTAGTCTGCATGACTATGGTTTCCTAGTCTGGTCTACTTGATAGGTGGCTATTAGTACAGGTAGTCCCGATGACGGAGACAAGACTTTTGAGGGCATCAACCCCATTCAGAAAATCCTTCTCTTCTTCTCCTTGGGTAGTACTTTGATTTCCCCCTGCCTTCCTTGCTGCCCATCTTCGAGATGCTGATAAACCCTGATGAGGAATATCCGGCGGTCTGCATTGGTGTGAGCAAGGGCCCCCCAGGACAAGCCGTGCAGTTCCAAGTCATTAACCTCAATTCCTTAACCTCCTGGTTTATCAGCGACAAAAGCGGTGAGTATTCTGCTTCTGAATATCCTGATTTCTTTTTTCCCCTCAAGTACCAGCTGAATCCTAGGATGGGTTCTAAGTCATTCAGGGGTTCATTTGACATTTGTGGGTGGCGTCTTCATATCTGCTGTGGCACATTCTTTATTGTCACTGTGGTTTTTTTTGAGGTTTGTCTGCTAAGCTCTCCTCAGCTAATATTATAGCAAGCAGGTGTCTGCTAGCCAGCAGCATTTATTATCTTGTCTCCATAGTAATGAGATAAGAAAGTCTTGTGATCTCTGAGTTTACTGTGCATGTGTAAAAAGTTTTTTACTTAACTTCCTTTGTAATTTCCTTTTACTTTTTCTTTTCCTATATGCCTGTATGAGAGATTAAGCTGCCGGTATGGAGCTTCGTTAGGTTTTCTTATTTTGTACAATAAAAAATGTTTATTAGATTACTTTCCGGGTCTACTTGTCTCAGTGTTGACAGCAAAGAAAAGCATGGTCTATCACCTCTAATTAGCAGGGGCGTTGCTGATATATGGACAATAATAAGATAGAACTTCAGTAGAAAGGTCTTCTGCGTTCACGACATAAGCCTAAGTTTGAAAATCAGGCTTGTCAGATGTTACATCTTTTCAGAGAGTTGGTCTTGAAGAGACGAGAAGCATTTCAAATGTGGATTTATAGGCAGCTGTTACATATAAGTTGGGTTGACAAAATCAGAAATGAGGAGGTGATAAGCCACCTAAGAAAGCCAAGGGAAATCATCAAAACCATAAAAAAGAGAAAGTTGGAATATTTTGTGGACACGGGATGCAACACCTGGAAAAACACGGCATCCTTCACTTAATCCTCCTCCAAGGAAAGATTGAAGGCAAACAAGGTCCAGGCAGAAGAAAAACAGCATGGCTTCAAAATCTAAGGGACAGGTTGGGACACAACTCAACAGCACTTTTTCATGCGGCTGTTAATAAAAATAGAATTGCCAACATGATCGGCAACATCCGATGATGGATATGGCAAAAGAAGGAGAAAGGTCATACCAGTTCATTCCTTCTTTGTCTAGACCAGGGGTCTTCAAACTTGACAGCTTTAAGACTTGTGGACTTTAACTCCCAGAATTCCCCCTCCAGTCATATTAGCTCAGGAATGCTGGGAGTTGGAAGTCCACAAGTCTTAAACTTGCCAAGTTGGAAGACCCTTAGTCTAGACCAAAAGGCCACCTTCTCCACTAGGTTGAAGGTCTTCTGAAAGGAATTCTTTAAGGAGCAAAAGCAGATTTTAAACGAATACCTAGCCGTAGTTCTGAACAATGCATCTGTTTGTCCACAGAACCTTCCTGCTGTGGCTTCGTCCAGGTGACTCAGTTGGATAACAAGACAGTGATGGTTTTGATGGATGGTAAGTAGAAGCCAGGTGGCCCTTGGCTGGTCAGGACTGTGAGGAGGGACTGTTCCCGCTGGGGCCAATGCATTTTTGGTTTGTTCCCCAGGATGCATCCAGTTTGTCAGTCCCCAAGGGGCACTGCTTGGATCCCCGCCGAAGCTCACCTTCGACGTAGCGGTGGAGTCAGTTGGTGAGTTCCTTCTCTCCATCCTATTCAGTACTTCCTCCTCTTCCAGTTGCCTCCTCTCCATGTCTTAGAGGAAGGACAGGTTGACATCTCCAAAGCATCTCTGACCTTGATGGAGAAAGAGATCTAATCTAACCTTCTTCTCTAACCAAATGCTGCCTTGGATTCTTTGGTTGTTGTGATGGTGCTTGTGGTGTGTTGGGTTGTCTGAGTATTGAGAGATGCATCAGGTTCCAACAAGCAGACCCAGATATGCAGAGTGTCAACTTGTAAAACATTCCTATGCCTGTTTCCAAGTTGCCATAAGAAAGAGGGGGTGGGGGGAAACCCTGAAGGAGCATATGGCAAGTGAACTCAGAAGCACATTCCAAGCTTATCTCACAAAGATTGACGCAACTGGGTATTCTGGGTGCAAAATCCTCTATTGGAGAGCATGATTGATGACAACCAGGTCATGAACATGTTCCGTTGGACAGTCTGAATTATGATACACCCAGAGGGGCGGGGGGAAACAGGGTCATAGGTGACTGTAAATTATGTACCTCAGAGTCGGCTTCATACAGATCATGCCAGTATGTCATGATCCTAATAAATCCTTTGAAGGTTTTTGAAGTTTAGCCTGAGGCTCATGATTTAATTAGGGCGATTGCTGGAATTCTGACACAGAGCTCAACGTAAGTACTTTATTACGTTCTGCCTATAATACAGGAATCTCCCCACACTGGCAGTCTCCTTCCTCTTGGGAACAAATAAATAAGGCTGCAAGGAACTTAGGCAGGGTCAGTTAGCAATTTTGTGGTTGCACAATGACTCCAGGCTATCTCCATGCTTGATTCCTCCTCCCTGCCAGGCTGGGTGCTTCTCAAAGATGGGACTGATCTTGCTTTGCATTAAGGTTTGAGTCACCTTTTACTTTGAGGGATGCTAGCCCACTTTTGAAGAACTCACTCCCCCATTCCACTTCACCGGGAGGCACGTCCAACACCTGAGCAGCTTTTATGAAATGGGGAGTAAGCCACGGTGGCAGGACCTGAACTTCTTCGCTTCTTCTGTCTCCAGCACTGGTGCAGAACTGCGTGCATGCATTTTGGCGCCATGGTGTGCAGACACGGCCGCTTGGATCAGGGCAGGTAAAGAAGGAGCAGTTGTGTTTTCAACATAGTGTGGTTGGTCATCTTGGGATTTTATGCCAAGGATGGTGGTGGGAGAAGAGCCCAAGACAACTCCTCCATGGTATTCCACAGCGTTCCCCAACAATGAGAGCATCTCATTTGCCTTGTTCCTGATTTGTGGTCCAACGAGTCTTAGCAAGAGGTTCACTTAAGAGGCATCCGTACCCTTCATCCTGATCCAGTGTTTCTTCTCAGGTAGCACAGAAGCTGCAGGATCAACGGTGGACCTTCCGCCTACTGGGAGCCTCCAGGTTTGAAGACCTTCAACCTCATCTCTGTACTTCTCCCACCCGTGCAACTTGCCCCACTCCTTTGTGGCCTTCAGAACTTAGCCACTCTTCCCAATTTCCTTGCGTGGGTCCTGTACTGAATAAGAGGAACTCCTTTTCTTTGGCTCTTTGAGACCACCTTCTTCATCCCGTGGTCTCCATTCTCCCCAACCTTCTCAGCTAGCACGGCATCCCGCAACCACCAAACATCCTCCTCCAGGGTGCCCACCTAATTCTTGTCTTTTCTCTTCTTCCTTGTCAGCACCATTGTGTTAGAGACACGACCAGTGAACAATCCGAATTCCACCAGCAATCTCTACGTGCCGGAATGACGATGGTTCAACCTCAACCTGCAGGTTGCTCAGACTGACCATTTCCCACCCTCTGGAACTGATTCTTCAAAGAAGAACAAATGATGGGGAAGGGGACTCCATCTTCAGGGCTGCCCAGGAAACTGGCAAGACAGGGCTGGACGTGGGAAATTGCCCAGCCCAACTCCTCAATAGCTTCACCCCGAAGCACCAAGAGACACCAATGCCTTGATTTTATGCTTCTCCTTACATACCATTCAACCTTAGTAAACAGTATGTTCAGTTTTTCGTTTCCCATATGTACCTTCTCCTCTGAAAGATGTATCTCGGTGGGCATGTTATGTATATGTTAATGCACCCCAAAGCAGAGCCTAGGATTGTGTATGACCAGATCCTGCCTGATTAGTGGTTACTTCCCCAGGATGTTGTGGGTGCCCCATCACTGGAGGCTTTCAAGAAGAGATCGGACAGCCATTTATCTGAAGTGGTATAGGGCTCTCCTGCTTGAGCAAGGGTCCCTTCAAAGGTCCCTTCCAACTCTGATATTCTAAGATGAGAAGAGATTGGAGAACCACTTGTCTGAAATGGCAGGGGGGTCGGACTCTCTTATTCTGTTGAATCTCTTCTCGGTCAAACTTCTCTGCTCACACATCCCTTACGTATGGTGTGGGGGGGGTGACTCCATTCATCCAAGCCAGGATAGGTTGGGGGGGGGTCATGTGATATCCCAAGCTGGCATCTGTGCTATTTGCAGCGGACAGCTAACCAATAAAACACACAGTGATCAGAAAGCAGACGCGTGAAAAATGCAGAATGAACAACGACAGGAAAAAAGAAAGAAATTGGTCCTGCAGAAGGATGATGCCGACTCAAGAGGGTTGCAGCAGTCTATGGTTTTATTGGCAGAGAACCAAGCTGGACTTGAGGGGGGCGGGAGAACCACGGAGGGGCCTGCATCCTCGCAACAGAACTGGCTTCAAACGTCCAGCGGGGACAGCCATTAAATCAGGGGTGGCAAAGGGATCTAATTCTGTACAGGAGCTCAAGGGGCTGTGGATCAGCAGTGGGATCCTACCTGTTCCGCTACCGGTTTGGTGATCGGGCGCGCAGGCGCGCGCAGCTTTCCCCACACCAGCGGAGGCTCTGCAGCACCAATCAGCAGAGAGGATAAAGAAAGCGCAGGGGCAGGTCAGCTTTTCTTTCTCCTCTCAGCTGATTGTCCGAGGATTTGTTTCCTCCTCTCAGGTGATCTAGTGGCAGGCTCTCTTTTACTACCGCTTCAGTCAAACCTGGTCGAATCAGTAGCTTATCACCACTGCTGCGGATCCTGCAAGATGATGCAGCCTCCTGAGCTGGGGCCCCTTGCCTCCCCCAGCCCCAATGCACACAACAAACACACACACACACACACACATATCTGGCTCTACTGGGTGGGATTTCTGGTACAGATGGGGCAAGAGAAGACCCCCCCCTCACCACCCTAAGTATAAGCATCACAAATAAGAGGAAGGGTGGACGAGGTGTGAGGGTTAATTCAAGTCACGGAGGGGAGGAACAGAGGGATGGAAGGGGCTGCGTTCTTCTTCCTGCAGACCCTCTGCATCCCTTTGGCACCTGACTACGCTGGGTGAGTGAAATCAGGAGCAAATTCGGCCCCAACTTCTCCCTGCACTGACTCACCATGTCCAACTCACCGCCGCGGGACAACTCGCCGCGAGACAAGAGTTCTGCTAACATCAAAGAAATAATGGGACGGGATCGTTAAAGAAAGGATACGAAAGGAGGGACAGAACAAAGTGGGAAGGGCAAACATTAAACTATATATATATATATATATTTAAAATTCATTTTAAATAATTAAACCCAAATTGTTAAAATTGCTCTGTGACGAGTTGTCTTGGGGTGAGTCGGACGGGGCGAATTGTCCCGTTCGGTCTCCTGATGGATCCAGAAGAGTAGTCTTTCCCTGTATGGGGGACCCTCCCCTCTCCTGGGGGGGGGCAGGTGAGGGCCAATAAAAGGCACTTGAAACTGAGGAGAGGGTGGGGGGACTTTAACCTGGAAAAGAAGCCTATTGCACAGACCTCACCGTCAACGCCACCAGGGGACCAGAAAGAGTTGGAACGAGTTTACTGGCCAAGTGGGAGGCTGGCTTAGCTCAAGCAGGTGGGGGGCAGAAGTACCCACCTCTTCCACCGAGGGGAGGGGGCTTGGCAGCAAGAGGCAGAAGACATAGTGGTGATGACTTGAGGGCGGAGGGAGGGAACGAGGCGGCTCTCCCCAAGCTTGAAGCGAAAGACAGTCAGCCAGGCTGTCCCACTCTGCTTTGGTGCTGAATTCCCCCTCCCCTTTTCTCTAGGGCTGAAGGAAGGGGGCAAAGGGGGTGGACCCAGGGCAGCTGCCTTGTCCGCTGCTTCGCCCAGGGGAGCCTCTAGCTGAGCTGGTCTTCATACTGTTTGCGAAAGCAATCTCCAGCCGGGAAAAAATCCCAACAGCGCTCTTGGTACATTTTCCAGACATAGGATTCCTGCAAAAGAGAGAACACAGGAGCCCAGCTGGTAAGCAGGAAAGCAGCGTACCTTTTTTCAAAAAAAGAAAAAAATCAACTACGGGGAGTCCTCAGCTTACGATCATTTCGTTGAGTGACCTTTTGAAGCTACAACGGACTTAGGACCGGGTCCTTCGTACTTACGACCATCACAGCATTTCCCTGGGGTCATGTGATCAAAATTCAGGTGCTGGGAAACTGGCATGGACTTAAGGATGGCTGCAGCATCCCTATCATGCCCCTGTTGGAATCCGATTCCGAGGGGGGAGGTCAAGCAACCGACAGGGAGTGGGAGTGTGGCTCCGGTGGCTGTGGAAGAAACTGGGGAAGGGCACAGGCTGGCTGAGCATTCAGAGGAAGACCCAGGTCCACCCCCTCTTCATCCTAGGGCACGCAGGGAGGAACGGAGAAGGGAGCAACATGGCTTATGGGGGAGAAAAGGGCCCTGATTCCCTTCATTAGCTGCAGCTGGGAAAACAGGATTTAAAAAGGGTGTTTGCACACAGCACCTTGCTGGAAGCAAAGCGTGAATTATCTTGGTTTGTCAAGTCCTATCTGTGCTCTGGCGTCCTCCCAACTGTGTGTGTTTCATTATCTTTTGAGTTCTGCAATTCCTTATCCTGCCCTGTCTTGTTAATTGCTGCAGCAAGTGGTTTGTGTAGGTTTTTATTTATAATCTATATGTACTTTTGGTTTGGACTGAATTTCTTCCCTTTAAAAACTGTTCCTGGGAGAATTTTTTCTCCAGCGGAAGATAACTGGACACTGGAGGCCAAGTTGGAGGAATTAAAGGAACTTGACCTACTTTTGTGACTTGGTTGCTTTTGTGCCACACCCCTTTGGGTCATCACAATCCCAGGCTCACGTGATCGCCTTTGTCAGTTTCATAAAATAACAGAATTGGAAGGGACCTTGGAGGTCATCTAGTCCAACCCCCTGCTCAAGCAGGAGAGCCTACTCCAAATATTAGCCTCCACCTAGGAACGAACTCACAACCTCCTGATTGTGAGGCGACAGCTCCACCTCTAGGCCACCGAAGCTGCTTTTGGCTTCCAACAAGCCAAGTCAATGGTGGGGGGGGGGAGCTGGATTGGCTTAACAACAGTAGGACTTGCTTAATGACTGCAGCAATTTGCATAACAGCCTTGGCAAACAAGGCCGTTTAAAAAAAAAGGTGGTACTTCTTTAACAACCGCCTTGCTTAGCAACGGAAATTCTGTCTCAGCTGTGGTTGTAAGCAGAGGACTACCCATAATAATGTCACTTTTAAAAACATTTACGGGATAAATAGCTGCCCAAAGGAGAAAAAAAGGTGGAGAAAGGGCATAAGTGATGCAGAATAAGATATTCGCAAACATGCAAAGGATTGCCAATGATCCTAACGTTTTTAAACGTTTCATGAAGGAATGATTGAATGAAATGTATAGGTTTGTGACATCATCTTTCAAGAAAACCTCTACAAAGCTCTACATATCATCTTTAGCATTTAGTATCGCCGCTGTTTGTCATTGTTCCTCAAACAATGTGAAGAAAAAGAAAAGGAAAAAAATAGCAAAATAAAAGAGAAAAACAGAGGGAGAAAAAAGAAAAATATTATTAAAAGAAATAATTTAAAAAGAAGAAAAATGAATACAAAGTATTGAGTTTTAATTTCCTTCCCCTCCCCTCCCGTCCTGGGGCACCCTCAGGATGTCCTCTCACCTGTCCAGTGTGCTCCGTTTCATCCTTATTGATGAGATACATCAGGAAGAACCTACAAGGGGGAAGAAAGTCGGGAAAGGAATGACGGGAAAGCTTTGCGAGGAAAGGAATTGTTGCCAAGCATATCTTCAGGTTTAGAGAAACGTGGGTTGTACCCAGAGGAACAGCTTTGAGGGGATGGGAAATGCTGCCCCTTGGGAAGTGGAGAAGTTGAAAGGAATGGGGAAGAGGAAATCGCTCCTCTTATCACCCTTCCTGCAATTCTCATAAATAAATCCCATAAATAAATAATAAATAAATAATTCAACTTGTAGCTCCCCAATGAACTGTATGAGAATAACTTGTGAGGCAGAGGAAGAACACCTAGCAAATAAGACAATGGTCAGAAAGAGAAATCTGAGTCCAAAGCAGACATGTAATTTGAGAAAGCGACTTGCAAGATTTGTCTACATAACCTTATAATAAAAGCAGTATTAGCGTTAATGACATTGGTTTCCCAGTCTGGACTACTTCTAAAGGCTGACTTTGGGCCTTACTTGCTTAGTAAGGGCAGGGGTGGGATTCCACCGGTATAACAACCGGTTCAGTGATCGCATGCTCCGCATTGAAAAAGGCAAGCCCATACTTACCTTCAACTGCAGCCTCGGTGAAGAAAACAGCTGAGGCGCGGCAAACCACGCGAATCAGCTGTGCTCTAAACAAGGGCATAAAGCACAGAAAAGAGCAGGGGTGGGCGGGCGGGTCCACTTCCTCAACGCAGCGAACCGGTTCGATGTGAGCTGAACATCGGAACAAGGGGTTTGCATGAACTGGTCCGAACCGGTAGAATCCCACCCAGTGGTGGGATTCAAAGATTTTTACCATCGGTTCAGTGGGTGTGGCTTGGTGGATGCGTTTTGCCCGCCTGCACACACTTTGCTTGCATGCATGTGCCATCGTATTTTGTGCCGTGCATTCAACTCACCTCCTGCAAGACTGCACGATCTCGGTCGCTTCAGCAGCTGCCGCACGGCATTCTGCTGTGCCGCACAAAGCAGCTATGCTTCAAAAGCAGAGGATAAAGGTGCGTATGGGAGCCTGACAAGGGTGGGCATGCGGGCCCAACAGCAGAGCGGTGGAGAGAACTGGTTCGGTCTCTGCTGCTCATCGCCACCAGTGGCTCAGCAGAACCGGTCCGAACCAGTTGAATCCCACCCCTGAGTAAAGATCTGCCTCTCAGTGTCTTTGAATGAATGGTTTTCTGCTTTTTTGAAACTTTCAGAGCTACACAATAAAGGCCAGGAAAACTGTCACCTCCTCCTCCCCCGCGTGTCCTTTGCTTACATGTAATTTGCCAGGTTGTGCTCCTCTAATGTGTGCGTCTCAAAGCCGTGGGGCGTCGTGTCAAAATAGTCACTGCCAAGCCCGCAGATGAAACATTTGGTCTGTTGAGGACAACCAAGGGCAGTGAAGAAAAGGGAAAAACAGTCATAAAATGCGATTCTTAACACCCACTTTCCTTAGCAATGGAAATCCTGGTCGCAACTGTGGTGTAAATCGAGAAGTGCCTGTACAGCATTTTTTTTTTAATTTTTCTGTTCATAGACTGACTTTCTACGGGCGAATCCATTGGTGATTCCATTATTCCACCAATTAAAGATATCATCATTTACATCTCCCAAAACAAAGAGGTGAAACACATCTCTCTGGGAACAAAGCCTGGAAGAAAAAATTCCAGAAGATGTGGGACCTCCTCCAACACGGGAGGTTTTTAAAGAAGAGATTGGACAATCATTTGTCTGGAATGTTGTAGGAGTTTCTGCTTGATAAGGGGGATTGCACCAGAAGACCTCCAAGGTCCCTTCCAACTCTCTTATTGTGTTATTCTGCTAAAAGCGACAGACAGGTAATTCAGTGTACCTCCATGTCCTCCTTCACTTGCTCCTGCTGGTCTCTCAACTCCCCAAAGGCATCAATGATCAAACCTGGGGAAATGGAGAAAGAAGTCCAGTGTCAGGGTTCCACGGACGCCCTAATTAATTCATGAGACTCAGCCAAGTTTCAAAAGAAATCCAATTATTTATTAGGTAGGACCAATGTGTCGGCACTTTTCCCAAGTGCAGTCTGCTCTGCCCTATGTAATTTACTGTTCACCTATGACCCTGTTTCCCCCCTCCTCCCAGGGTGTCATAAATCACATTCTCCAACAAAGCACTTTCGTGCGGGCTGTGGAAAACATGCCTCTAAGGCTGGTCTTGGTAACTTAAGACACAATCTGGAGAAACGCATGCGTGGAATGTGCTTCTGATCATAGCAATGAACTGCTCCATCAAATCTCCCCCCCCCACTTCTTAGGGCAGCTCAAAAGCAAGCCAGGAATGCTTTACGAGTTGACATCCAGAAGTCAAAGAGAAAAGAAAAACTTGAGATTAAGCAAAGCCAGTTTCCTGAAAACCGTTACCCTCAACAAAAGGCAGAGTGATTAGTCATGTTCAGTAACTGGAAGAGACATCCTGAAGATGCTCAAAGACATCCTTGTTTCACACATACTGTGTAGAGCAGGAGTCACCAACCTTGGCAACTTTAAGACTTATGGACTTCAACTCCCAGAATTCCTCAGCAGCTTTGAAGCAATTTTGTCCCCACAAATACTGGTTAGAATAAAGTAAGAAGATGAGAGACAGAGTGATACAGCAGAGACTCGTGAAGAGATGCAGCCCCATCCATCTCACCTTGGATGATGGCCAACAAGATGACAATGACAAAGAAAAAGAAGGTGATGTCAAAGATCACACGGTAGAGCTCATATTCGTCCCGGCGGATCTTCAATCTCATCCCCGATGCCACCACCAGCTCTCACTCCAACATACATGTGGAAGAGGTAACACTGTTGGGAAGAGAGTAGAAAGCATCCAGACTCAGGACCCAGGGCACAACTCAGTCTTCCCAACCCCGGTGGCCTCCAGACATCCAGGGGAACATCAGTCTAGGAAGTCTCATTGTCTCTCACCGTCATCATGTCATCACATTTCATGTCAGGTTCATCCTCATCCTCGCTCTTGTTGTAGAACTTGCGAAAGAAGTTGAAGGCTACCACGGTGTACAGGTAGACAACCACTGCCAGCAACCCCACGGTCATCATCAGCTGGGGAAAGAGGACACAGGTGAAGGAGATGGTGAGTTGAGTAGCAGGAAAGAACAGCTTTCTCTTGGTGCCTATGGAGCAGAGGACTCCTCTCCCAAAACTCCCCCATCCCAGCTGAGGAGTCTTCTCCCTCATCCCAACCGACCTGTTTGCCATTGTGGGTGACAGAGGACAGGATGGTCCGTAAAGTCTTGACACCCATGGCAATGTCCAGAGATGGCAAGCGAAAAAGTTGTTGTAATGGCCAAGGACGGACATCACCATGTACCAGAAGAGATACAGGAAGGACTGCAGTGAGAGAGAGAGAAAGAAGAACTCAATCGAAAGCAAATGAACATGTCCTTGAGGTCTTCATAGTAGGCAGAGGGAAGTATTGCTAATATTAGTCTGGCAAGACTGATGTCATAAGGACCAAGAAGAACGCATGAAATTACTTCTTAGTTTCTTTACTGTTTCTTCACTTACAGACAGAATCTTGCCAGACTACAGCAACTATCTGCATAACTTTAGATGTATTCTGTGAACTGCTAAGGAGGGGCAAATGAACATGTCTTTGAGGTCTTGATAGTAGGAAGAGGGAAGTATTGCTAATATTAGTCTGGCAAGACTGATGTCATAAGGACCAAGAAGAACGCATGAAATTACTTCGTAGTTTCTTTACTGTTTCTTCACTTACAGACAGAATCTTGCCAGACTACAGCAACTATCTGCATAACTTTAGATGTATTCTGTGAACTGCTAAGGAGGGGCAAATGAACATGTCTTTGAGGTCTTGATAGTAGGAAGAGGGAAGTATTGCTAATATTAGTCTGGCAAGACTGATGTCATAAGGACCAAGAAGAACGCATGAAATTACTTCTTAGTTTCTTTACTGTTTCTTCACTTACAGACAGAATCTTGCCAGACTATAGCAACTATCTGCATAACTTTAGATGTATTCTGTGAACTGCTAAGGAGGGGCAAATGAACATGTCTTTGAGGTCTTGATAGTAGGAAGAGGGAAGTATTGCTAATATTAGTCTGGCAAGACTGATGTCCCAAGGACTAAGAAGAACACATGGAATTACTTCTTAATTTCTTCATTGTTTTTTCACTTATAGACAGAATCTTGCCAGACTAAAGCAACTATCCGCATAACTTTAGATGTATTCTGTGAACTGCTAAGGAGGGACTGTCTTAGCCTCTTCCTCCCTCCCAGACATGCCAAACTCCGCTGCCTCTTTGCCCTCTGGGAAAAAGCCCCTCCAGACTACAGGTTGTCCTCAACTTACGACAGTTCATTTAGTGACTGCTCCAAGTTACAACAGCACTGAAATAAGGGACTTATGGTCGTTTTTCGCCCTTACGTCCATTGCAGCATCCTTATGGTCATGGGTTCAAAATTCAGGTGCTTGGTAACTGGCATGTATTTATTTATAGGATTTGGAAGAGGATACGAGGAGAGTGATCCCCTTTGCAACCTTCTGACCAGCAAAGTCCACAGGGAAGCCAGATTTACTGAACAATCGTGTTACTAGCTTAGCCAAGGCAGTGAGCCATTTAACCGCTGTGGCAAGGAAGGTCGTAAAATGGGGCAAAACTCACTTAATGGTCTCGCTTAGCCACATAAATTTTGGGCTTGATTGTGGTCATAAGTCTGAGACTAGCTGTATGTTCCACGACATCTGCTGATGTTTCGTTGAGTTGGTGTTGACCCTTAAGAACCACGGGGACAGAATTTCTCCAGGATGAAAGGAGGGTCAGTATATCTATTTTAGTAGTGAATTTCTCTGCTCTGGAGCCACGTCTTCTTACTTACGTTATCCGTGAAGATGACTCCAAGTTTCCAGATCTTGTACTTAATGTCAATGGAACTAATCCTGAGAGAGAGAGAGAGAAATAGCAATAGCAGTTAGACTTAGGCTTAGAAGCACTTGCAAAGAAGGAAGGAAGGAAGGAAGGAAGATAGCATTTAGATATGCTTTGAAGCACTTGGTAGGAAGGAAGGAAGGCAGAAAAGAAGGAAGGAAGGAAGGAAGGAAGGAAGGAAGGAAGGAAGGAAGGAAGGAAGGAGAAAAGGAAGAGCAATAGCACTTAGACATACCTACAAGCACTTGGAAGGAAGGAAGGGGGGAGGAAGGACGGAAGGAAGCAAGGAAGCAACAATTTATATATCACTTCACAGTGCTTTACAGCCCTCTCTAAGCGGTGATTCCCTTAACAATTGTGTAAAGAAAGGTTGTAAAATGAGGAAAAATTCACTTAGCAAACATCTTCCTTAACAACACAAATTTGTGTTGTTCAATTGTGATCATAAGTCAAGGAGTACCAGTACAGTACTCTACAGTAATGTGCGAAAAGGTGTTATAGATACTAAGGAAATATTAACACCCTGAATTACAACTTAAAATGTTCCCTTTGTCATCTGTCAGGGAGACGATGCCAACCTGAGCATTACCTGCTGCCCCGTATCTCTCTCTCTCTGCCCCTCCTGTTTTGCCCAACTTTTCTCACCAAGTCAAGAACGATGTGTCCGGCTCCGATTTCTTTTCATTTTGGGCTGAGATCTCCAGACTGGCCAAATCTATGCCCAAAAGTTCTGCGATCCTTTCTCGCCCGTAAATGTCGCCATATTTGTCTAGAATCTGGAAAAGAAGGGAAGCAACAATTAAGCATATTGTCAACTCATAAAATATTTCTATGGTCTTTTAAGGGTTGCCAACAGAAAAGGAGGGGGGAGCAGCGTGGCAGCTTGCAAACCGAACCTGTATTCCATAAACGTTTTCAAAGATAGTAACTAAGTGACTGAAGTTTCTGCCACGCAAAATTCTAACCGGAGGGCATGATTGATGACTCTTGGCTATGGATGTGTCCCATTGGAGAATATGAATTACGATACACCCAGGTGGTGGTGGGAAAACCAGGGTCAAGGGAGACAATGAACGATGTGTCTCAGAGTCGGCTACACCCAGGCAGTGCCGGCATGTTAAATCCCAATAAATCCTTTTGAAGTTTTGGAAGTTTGGCTTGAGACTCATGATTTAAATGGGGGGTAACTGCCGGAATCCTCACAGTAAGTTGAGGACTACCTGTACAGATAGATTCTCTTAGACTTTTGACAACAATCAGGTTCTCTCTACTCACCCGACCTTCACCCGAAAGAGCACAGGACTTTTGGGCAATCTTACCTTCCTTTTGATAAACTTATCCCAGTAATTGCTCGGGAACGACCTGGCACAGGCAGAAAAAAAATGGGAAGCAATTTTTAAAAAGCTGTCGGGGATACAATTCCCTTGTCTCACATCCAGACCTTCCATTCTTTTGAATCCCCCTGCAAAGTCCATTCTAATATCTCCCTCCTTTTGCAAACTTATTTTGCCATGAATTCAGGTCCTGCCTTACAGAGGTGGTATTCAGCCGGTTTGGACCGGTTCTGGAGAACTGGTAGTGAAAATTTTGAGTTGTTCGGAGAACCGGCCAATCCCACCTCTGACTGGTCCCACCTCATCTATTCTCTGCCTCCCGAGTCCCAGCTGATTGGATGGGTCTCCTTTGGTTGCCCTGCACAGGAGAACCGAGTTGGAAAGCAGGTTAATGGGGTGGGGAGGGAATAGGGATTTTGCAGTATCCTTCCCCTGCCACGCCCACTAAGCCACGCCCACAGAACCAGTGGTAAAAAAAAAAATGAATCACACCACTGCAGACTTAGTCATGAACACTCAGGAATTCTGGGAGTTGAAGTCCACATTGTAAAGGGGCCATAGATGCCCACCCCTGGCCTAAACCCAGAAACAGCACATCATCCGGCCATACAACAACTACGAACAGTTCAAATTGGCTAATAAAGAACTCTTACTAGGAGAAGGGCAGACAGAGCGTGGAGGCAGAGTCAAGAGAGGAATTAGCCTGGAGTCGTTACGTTCCCATAAATGGTCTGTCCAATCACTTCTCGATTTCCGTTAACTCTTAGCTAGTGCCAATTTAGTACTGACCGTTAATTGTCTGGATTCTTGTGCATAGGTATGAGCAATAAATCAGCTTAATGTGCCTGACATACTTCTGCCCAGGGTGGGCTGTTGGGGTTTCGCAGGGGTCTAGCTAAGATTCTGTGCAGTTCAGAGAACCCCCAAATCCCACTCCTGACTGGCCCCGCCCTCCCCTCCCCTCCCCTCCCAGAAGTCCCCCCCAAGCGGCCTGTTTTGGATATAGGTAAGTGCAGGGTGCACACGGAGGCTCGAGGAGAGTGAAAAACAGGCCTCCCAGAAGTTCGGGAAGGCCAGAAATGGGCCTGTTTCCGGCTTCAGGAGAGCCTCAGGAGCCCGGGGAGGCCATTTTTGCCCTCCCGGAGGCTCAAGAAAAGCCTCCGGAGTCTGGGCAGGGCAAAAATGCTCTGCCCACTGCCATGGGCCAGGAGGCCGACTAGGCCATGCCCAACATGGCCATGCCCAACCAGCAACTGGGGAGAGAATCCTTTGCTAAAATTTTTGAAGCCCACCCCTGCTTCCACCATTTGCAATTTTTAGCTCGATGACGTCATAGGCTCAGAACTGAGAGGGGCTGCCATGGCTTGGGAAGCGAGGGGGCAGTTCTGAGCCTCCCCCCCCATAACCCGTTCCCCCTTCCTTTACTCACGGAGCATTGAGCACGAGACGATCCCACTGGCCTTTGATGTCGTCATCCTCCGGTTGCTCCGTGATATAGAGCCCGCTGAATTCCAACGTACGGGCCAGCTCCTTCTCACGCTTGAAGATGACCAGTGGCACCTTGAGACAGTTGTAGCCAATGATGCAGAGGAACGCGACCAGGGTGTGGACGATGGACAGGAATTGTAAGGCTGGCTGCATGTAGCCCGTACTCTCCTCCAGGAAGAAGTAGACCACGCTGTCTTCTTCGTCCTCGTCTCCGTTGCCATTGCCATCCCCGTTGCCCCCGTTGTCATCTCCACCGAAGCCGGATCCTGCCCCGGGTCCTGCATCCAGATCGCCTTCAAGACCAGAGCCCTCAAACTCCTCCTCACCGGGGGGCGTGTCCGACACCTAGGAAATTGAAATCGTTAATAGGATGAAGAGATGATAGATCAGGGGTGTCAAACTCGATGTCACTGAGGGCTGCATCAGGGTTGTGTTTGACCTCAAGGGGCTGGGGAGGGGGGCATGGCCTGGGGGGTGGCATGGCCAGCTCAACGTCACTCATCGAGGTTCCGTTTCCAGCCACAACAGCTTCCTGCAGCGATCTGCCAGTGAAAATGGAGCCTGTGAGGGCTGCCCTCCTGAGCTCCATTTTCATTGGCAGAGGGCTGCAGAAGGCCACTGTAGCTGGAAACGGAGCCCAGGAGGCCTGCATGTGGCTCTCCCAAGCTCCAGTTTCACTGGCAGAAGGCTGCAGGAGGCCGTCGTGGCCGGAAACGGAGCCTGGAAGGGCGATACACAGGCCTCCCGAGCTCCGTTTTTACTGGGAGAGGGCTGCAGGAGGTTGTCGTGGCTGGAAACAGAGCCCAGGAGGCATCCCAGGTGGATGCCCATTCCTTTCTCTATCCCAAACTCTTAAAACAGGGGTGTCAAATTCAAAGTCTGTGGGCAGGATCCAGCCTGTGGGATGCTTAAATCTGACCCACAGGCCCAGCCTGGAAATAGCAAAGGACCGGCCATGCAATGCCCCTCCCCCATGCCCCGTTTTGGCCAACAGGGTGTTGCAGGAGGCTGTCCAGGCTGAAAATGGGGTGCAGGGGGACCTTGAGGTGGCCTCATGTGCTCCCCCAGACCCCGTTTTGACCAGCAGGGTGCTGCAGAAGGCATCCATCCCATCTCCCTCCCCACCCCCCGGCCAGCCCATAGAGAACTACAATGCTGATCTGGCCCTCGAAGAAATCCAGTTTGACACCCCTGTCTTAATAGATTCCGCTATCAAGTTCTTCTGGATCCCAGAATGCTCTGCTAGAAATGACAAGACTAGGGACATCCAACTTTGGTGACTTTAAGACCTGTGGACCTCAACTCCCAGGATTCCTCAGTCAGCCAGGCTGACTGAGGAATTCTGGGAGCTGAAGTCCACAAGTCTTGGAAGCTTCCATGGTTGGACATGGATTTAAACTCTTGGCTCACTCTGGACTCTCTCACCTTCTTTCCCAAGCTACTTGGGAAGACCTGATAATGGGGTCCCTGCATCTCTACTCCCAAGAGACAACTCCCATCCATCCACAAACCTTTTACCTTATAGAAAAGCAAGATGAAGTTGATGGCAAAGGCCAGGAAGAGTGCGAGGAAGCGCAGGTTGTAGAAATTCCTGGACAGGTAATTCTGAAAGGATGAGAAGA
Source organism: Naja naja (assembly GCA_009733165.1). Classification (NCBI taxonomy): domain Eukaryota; kingdom Metazoa; phylum Chordata; class Lepidosauria; order Squamata; family Elapidae; genus Naja; species Naja naja. The sequence continues at coordinate 27,076,323 of CM019160.1, read as the reverse complement.
TAAGGTTAAGTGTAACGGGATGGTTGTTCTGCTTCAGAAACCTAAAAGTTTTCACGATCAGACTGTTTCCAAGTTCAAGATAAAGTTGCTTCATATTCTGACCAAGACTTATTGAGACACTAACAAACACACGTTAGTCCCAAAATCCTTTTGTCTTTATTTCAACGGCTGTGAATTTTAGTCATTCACAGCCTGTAATGAGTCTCAAACAGTTTGTAAATAGTCCCATGGAAGTCTGCCAAAGTCCTTCGGGATAAGTCTGATAAGCACACACCTTTATCTTCCTTGAAATGCTGCCAACGGCTAAATTGCCAATTAGTTATGCAAGGCCAAACGGAGCACAAATTCAACACTGGTAGTAAAATAAATGTGCTAATACTCCTTTCATCCTAGAGAAATTTTGCCCGTGTGTGTGATGACCCAGGGTGGGATACAAAACGAACACAGTCACAGAAAACAGGTGAAGCTCCTTTTATTCCAAGCTCCGAATATTCTTGACAGAAGACAAAAAACTCCCACACAAACAGTTACAAGAAGAAGGGAAAAAGCAACACAAACCAGGCAAGATAAGGGCTGGAGGACGTCCACAGAACACACACTGGGAAGGATGCCAAACTCAGAGTGGAGCCATAAACTAGAGATATTTCCACACTTTGTTTCCAGCGTTTGCCCGTACGCAAGTCCATCCTCTTATCCAGTTGTCATAGCTGCAGCCCATGAAGAGGATCAAGACCCTCTCCTCCTGAGTAGACCATGTCTCTCCCTTATCCTCTCCTCCCTGCGTGCCCTAGGATGGAGAGGGGATGGGCCTGGGTCCTCCTTTGACTGCCCAGCTGGCCTCTGTTCTTCCCCAGCCTCCTCCACCACCTCTGGAGCCACACTTCCACTCCCTGTCGGCTGTTCCTCCTCTCCCTCAGAGTCAGTCTCCACCAGGGGCATGACAGTGTGGTTCAACACCAGCACACCAGCAGGTGAGTTGGGATGTAGTTTGGAGGGGCTTTTTCCCACAGGGCAAAGATAGTTGTAAGTTGAAGACTACCTATATTCAGAAACACTGGCCCACAGAGTGAATATTAAGACTATCCTGTGATGTCCTGGCCTCTGTAGATTTAGCTATGGTAGTTAAGGGTTATGGTTTGGTCTCAATTCCATCCTGCACGAGCCAAAAAGAGGGCTGTGAAAATATCTACAGACCCCTCACATCCTGGACAGAAATTGTTTCAACTCCCACCCTCAAAATGACACTATAGGGCACTGCACACCAAACAATTACTAGACACAAGGACAGTTTTTCTCCGAACGCCATCACTCTGCTAAACAAATAATTCCCTCAACACCGTCAAACTATTTACTAAGACTGTATTACTATTATTCTTCTCATCCTTCCTATTACCTATCTCCTCCCACTTATGACTATAACCTTGTTGCTTGTATCTTTACAATTTATATTGTTTTATTTAGTTTCCTAGTATGATTTAGATTGCTTATTTAGTATCCTATGACTATCACTAAGGGTTGCATCTTATAGTTCTTGATGAATGTATTTTTTCTTTTTATGTACACTGAGAGCATATGCACCGAAGACAGATTCCTTGTGTGTCCAATCACACTTGGCCAATGAAGAATTCAATTCAATTCAATTCAACTCTACTCTACTCTACTCTACTCTTCATTCCAATATTCTATTCTAATTCTAATTCTTATTCCTGGACTGCAACTCCCAGAATCCCCCAGCCAGTTCAGCTGAAGTCCCCCCCATCTTAAAGTTGCCAAGGTCAATAGATCCTGTTCTTCAGCACACGTGATTGTCAACCCAAGAGAGACCCCTTACCAGGAATTTGACCCTCTGGATCTCCAACTCGTTCCAAAACTCTGAGACTCCCTGTTCCTCTTCTTTCTTCTCTGGTCGCTGGGCTACCTTCTTCTTCTTCTTCTCTTCCTGGGCCGGTGGTGGTGATGGCGGCTCTTCCTCTTTGTGATCTTTCTCCTCCTCTTTCTTCTCCTCTTCTTCCTTGGAAGCCTTCTCCCCATTTTCCACACTGGAAGGGCACAGAAACCGTGTTGCCAATTATCATCACTGGCCATCCTCCCAGACCCTGTGCCCAATCCCAAAAGTAGTTATGGCGGAGGTCTCCAAACTTGGCAACTTTAAGACTTGTGGACTTCAACTCCCAGAATTCCTCAGCCAGCCATGCTGGAATTCTGGGAGTTGAAGTCTACAGCTCTTAAAGTCACATGGCTGGGTGAGGAATTCTGGGAGTTGAAGTCCACAACTCTTAAAGTCGCCAACTTTGGAGACCCTGCCTTAGGCAATGAAAACTTCTGCCTTATGTTTTTTTTTTAGGGGCTTCTGATGAACTCGACAACCACAGATGGACCTCCAAACCACTCAACTCAGCTTTCTCTGGTTCTGCTGAGGGTTCCTCAATCTTCTCCAGCTCCGGATATAGCTGCTCCTCCCCTGCCTCTCCTTCCACCTGGAGAACCACAAGAGCAACCGTCAACGAATTGGATCCAAGAGAAGAAACAAAAGGGAAGGGCATGACTCAGAAAGGAAAATATTATGAGATTTCAAGAGGGTTATCTGTCAACTAAAAAGATACTCCTTTGGTCTTTTTAGTTGCCAGCAAAAGTGGGGAAAGCAGTGCATTCCTTAAATGCCTTGGCAGCCGAAGCTGTTGGTGCGCAAAATTATTACTGGAGAGCATGACTGATGACTCTTGGCTATGGATGTGTCCCATTGGAGAATATACATCCAGGGGATGGGGGGAAGACCAGGGTCAAGGGTGAAATGAATGACTGACACAGTCGGCTTCAACCAGGAAATGCCGATATGTCAACTCCTAATAAATCAACCTTTTTCACTCTGAGAGATGCAGCTGGAGACTTGTGATTTGAATGGGGGTGCATGTTGGAGCCCTGACAGCATCACTCAGTACTAACATGGCATCCTGTAGCTTGAAGAAGTAAACTGTGGATGATTAGGGGACTGGAGCCTCAAAAGAGCTTTGGTGGCTCAGGCTGTTAAATGGCTGCTCTTAAGATCCAGCTGTCTACAATTACTGTAGGCTCGAATCCCACCAGGCTCAAGGTTGACTCAGCCTTCCATCCTCTCGGGGTAGGTAAATTGAGGACCCAAGATTGTTGGGGGCAATTAGCTGACCTTGTAAAAATGCCGCTTAGTAATAAGCTCCCGCTGCCTTAAGAAAGTTCAAAACATCCCCAAAGATCCATCTCATCCTGGGAACCCTTTTTTTGAACTATTACCATCTGGCAGACGGTACAGGACAATAAGAAAAACAAGCACAAATAGGCTGAAAAATAGCTTCTATCCCAGGGCACTAGCTCTTATGAATTCTACTGTATAGTGCAGTGTTGGTGTGGTGTTGGGGGTTTTCGGTTCAATGTGTGGAGGGTGAAGGATGTGTCTTTGTGTTTATTTTCATGGTCATGATGTGCACTGAAGATGGTGTTTGATTTCGTTGTACGAGGTGCAAGGACAATAAAGTAAAGTAAACTAAACTAAACATTGGACCTTCCTAGCAACTCCCACCCCCTCAAGCCCCAATCATACCAATTTCCTCTTGAGGATGGGTGTCCCTTCAGGTGTGGGAGGTTCCACTGGGGTGGTGTCCCCCATATCTCCAAGCCCGCCAGGTGCATCAGGGGCCATCGAACGGAAATGCTCTTTCTTGGGATCCCCTCCAAAACCTTCTCCACCTTCACCCGAGACGTCCTCCTTGCCAGGCTCCGCAATATTGATTTCTTCTCCTTCTTCCGTCACCTTCTCATCTTCATCAGAAGGAGCCACATCTCCATGAACCTCATCCTGAGTTGGATCGGGCATGCTGGCCAACAGTTCGGTCACGGTGAGCTTCTTGGCCTCCTCCACCAAGCCGCCACCAAAGAGGGTGTTCCAGATGAGCAGGAAAAAGCCCTTGAGGACACTATAGAAGAAGACAAGGATGCCCATTAAGATGGTGTAAAGGAAGGTGGCCACTCCCACGCCATCTCTTTGACCGTCATCTTCTTGACTTTGCGGAACTGGCGCCGGATGTTGCGATAGGTGAACATGCGGAAGAAATTCAAGATGCTCTCCAGGAAGTCCCCGAAGACCGAAGACGCTTCCGAAGGTGCCGACGCACTCTCAGCTTCCCCACTTTCGGTGCTTTCTGCTTCTTCCTCCACCTCTTCCTGCGCCTCGCCTTCCTCCTCTGAAATCTGGGAGGCAATCTGCATCTCAAAGATGGTGTCCTCACAGAAGTTGATGAAGAGCTCCATCTTCTCCGACTCGCCCCCTTCGTTGACCACGTCGAAAATGAATTGTCTCTTGGATTCCTTGACCTGGGGCATCTCCCACTGGGTCTTATTGGTCTCACTGATCTCAAAGTAGATGCGTTCAATGCGCTTGCTGGCGCCCATGATCTCAATGCGGCCCAGGTAGGGATTAAAGTAGTTGAGGATGCATTCGGCCAGTTCCAGGAAGGTCTTCAGGCGGACGTCGTGAGGCATGTGCTCCGAGAGGTTCGTCAGCAGCACAGCGATGTTGAAGCCAATGTCTTTGGCGGGCTCCTGGAAGCGGCTGGCAAACTCCTCATAGTCTATCATCTCATTCTCATCAGCCTCCGAGCAGGAGAGAAGGAACTGGATCTCCGATGGTGTGTACTGCTTCTGACTGTCCATGGCCTTCTGGAAATCCTTCTTGGAGATGAGGCCCCGCGGATCAGTGATGTAATCGCGGAAGGCATCGGATGCCACAATGTCCTTCAGTTTCAAGAACATGTCAAAGAATTTGAGGATCATCTCCACGTTGCTGGAGGACTCCACCAACATGTCCACCATCTGCCGAGCAATGGTGCCGTGCACCACATTTCCTGAGTAGATACACCAAGGATGCAAATTATACTTTGACAACGGGGCTGAACGTGGAAGACAGACAAGAAAGTTATGCTGGCAGGGATATTTTGTTCCTCCATCAAGAGATAGGATACGTAAGTCATATCCAGACATTTGATAGACGACACAATTACACAAGGTCATAACTGTCCCGAAAGTGCCTTGTCAAAGGGCAGCTGGACATTGTGTTTCCTTGAAGATATTTTGCTCCTCATCCAAGAAGCTTCTTCTCATCTCATCTTATCTTCTCATCCAAGAATTCTTGGTTGAGAAGCAAAACATCTTCTAGGAAAAACAAAGAAGTCCAATTTCCTTTTGAAAAAGCCCTTTTGGGACAACCACAACCTGAATGACTGGGAATCTCCTTAGACAATGTCATAATTGTGTCATTTAGTCTAGATATACCAAGAATACAGGTGATGGCAGTGCCCTCCTTTCCTCTTGGTTCTGTTCATGTCTTTGCTCTGCCTTAGTAAACGTTTTTTCCCCTACTCATTGCTTCAAGTTCTCCAACCTGGAAAAATAGGGCCAAGCATGACCCAATTTGAACACTTTGTCTAAGAATGAAACTGCGCGACTCACATAACCAGAGGGCTAATTTGGTCTGGTGGTTAAGGCACCAGGCTAGAAGATGAGAAATCACGAGTTCAAGTCCTACCTCAGCCATTGCCTAAGACAAGGGTCTCCAAATCTGGCAACTTTTAAGACTTTTTGGGTGACTTTGGGCCAATCCCCAGGAGACTGGGAGTTCTAGTCCCGCCACAGCTATGAAAGCCATCTGGGTGACTTTGGGCCAATCACTTTCCCTCAGCCCAACCCACCTCACACGGTTGTGTTGTGAGCAAAATAGGAGAAAGGTGTGTGTCAGCCTTGGAAGCCATTTCTTACTTGGCAGCTTCAAGGCTGACACATTCAGTGCCTGGAATTCGGGAGAGGGGATTTCATAGTGAGGTAGAAGATTAGACACAACAACATTCCTTTCTCAGAGAGTCAAGGGCATGTTGCCCTGCACCTGGAGGGGAGTGTCTGGAGGAAGGTCTCCAGATGGGATGATGATTTGATTGGGCCATGTGATGGACTGATGGGTGCAGGGGATGGATCTTTGATTTTCTTTTGGGGAGGGAAAACCCGACCTCTCAGATTCGGGTTTTCCCAGGTGTGCCAATATGACAGCTCTAATAAAATGGAACTTTGAAGAAATGCTTGTCTCGGAGTTGATTGGTTTGGAGTTGGTTAGTTGGAATGCTGACAGTGTGTTGGACATGTTCATGGTCGCAAGTCAAGGACCAGCTATATCTAGCATTGGCCTTCAGATTTTGGCCAGAGACCCAGTCAGAGTCCAGCTGGGGCTGCTAGAAACTGAGCCTAAGAGCCTATAAGGCAGGAGGTTCTGCCCTTTGGAAGCCAACACAGAGCCCACAAATTCCTCCAGAAGGTTGCCAGGTGATCACCTTCCAGCAGAGAAAGTAGCATCACCACCATGTCTTTTTGAAGGTCCAGCAGCTCCTTCAGAAGCGCAATTTGGCTGGAATCCTGGAACAAGAACAAGCAAGTGTCAGATACAGAATGCAATGAAACGGGGCGTATTTCTCAGGGAGGGCCTGAGGCCTCTTTGAAACACACCTCCTCAAGGAGATCCCCCGGGCCTTCTTCGCTCAACAATCCTTCACCCATCAATATTCTAATCTTCACCCACGCTCCAGCTGGCTTCCGGCCAGCCATCAAAACCATCAAAATGCAATCACTGATAGGTGTGAAGGAGGAGGTTGTGTGAATCCATGGATCCAGGATTTACACAACCTGTGCTCTAAACCCCTCTGGGGTCCCACCGCACGTGGACACTAAGTCTAGAGGGACATTTGGGATCAGGAAGTCAGTTTAGATCATGGCTTTTCAACCGCAACGACTTTAAGACGCGTGGACTACATCTCCCAGAATCTCTGGCTGGGAATTCTGGGAAATGAAGTCCACGCATCTTAAAACTTCTGAGGTTGAGAAACATTGCTTTAGATACATCCCACCTGACCAGTTATGGTCCCCATGTTCTACACGTAGAAAAAAGAAAAACCCAACCAGATGACCTTCCAAGGTCTCTTTCCCAAAGCCTCCATTCTCTTTGGAGGATGTCAACCAGGAACTAACCCCCAAACACATATAGAGTGCATTTCTTCCTCTGAATGAGTGGCGGCTTCCTTACCTCCGGGTAAGATTCGCTCCGAAATTGCTCCTCGTGGGCAGCGCAACAAAGAGATAGTTTAAGGTGTGGATGTCTCTTCCCAGTCGTCCCAATGCCATCCCAGCTTACTGCTCTTGTAGATCTCTGCTCACAATTTAGGAGATTGAGAAAAAAACAAAGCAGGCATAGCTGACTGGAGAATTCAAGAAGAATTTTATAAGAAATTATATCAAAAAGTGATTGAATTAGACTATGCAAATGTCTTTCTGATGGGAGATTTCGAAGTCCGCAAGTCTTAAAGTTGCCAACTTTGAAGACCTCTGACTTAGAGCTTGCCAGCCTGACTTGCTCCCCAACTGTGCCCCCATCGCCCCTGCAATCCAGCCCATTCATCCACCTCGCTGTTGGTTGTCCTCTTCTTCTCCATCCTTCCACCCAATGCCTCCCCCTCTATCCCTCCCGCTCACCCGCCAGCGCCCGCAGGGTTACCAAATGCTTGGGTGGGAAAATGAGCCAGCAAGCCCAAGCAATGGCCAAGCGTAGAGCCTTCAACCACCTCCTGATAGATGGAAGGAGACGGGTAAAGCAGGAAGGACACAGCAGAAAAGGAAAAGCTGGATGAGGGACAAAAAGAAGCCACTGCAAAATGGAACCAGATCAAACATGCTATTCCTCCACGTTCAAGTAATGGAGCAGGAGGCACCTGGCAGTTCGACAGAAGGCAAGATTTGTGGGTCAGGGTTGAACTGGGGGGTGCGGGGCTTGGTGCTCTCTGAGCTCGGTGGGTTTTCTTGCAGACGTTTCATGACCCAACTAGGGAACATCATCAGGGCTAAAAGTGGTTTGTCCTATCCATGTGGGTGAGGGTGTCCTTGTTGCCTCCCCGATTAAGATGTTGTTTACTGTTTGCTTGTCTTGTGTTGGTAGTTCCTGCTACCAAGTTCCTTTACTCCTATCAAGGAACTACCGAGAGAGCAAACTCCACTCCCTGCTAGCACTGATGACGTTACCCAGTTGGGTCATGAAACGTCTGCGAGGAAACAACCAAGCTCAGACAGCACCAGGGACCCCACAGATTTGAAGACAGGTGGGATAAAAAGTAAAGGCTGCCTTGGGCTGACCTTGACCCTGAGTAACCATACAGACAACAGCTATAGGACATTTTCCTCTTCGATATACCGATTCAGCCCACAAATCTGGGATTTACTTACTAGTTTACAAGCTAGTGCCAATAAGTTCTGGGGAAATCAGCCAGTGCTTTATTCCAGATCAGCTTTATTCTTTTTTATATGAAGAGCCACAAATGTGTGGCAACCATAGACAAAAGCAGAAAATGAAGAGCCACAAATGTGTGGCCATTAAAAAAAAAAAAAAAAGATCGGGTTGAGCTACGCTTTGGGCTGACTGCAGAGGCCCAACCCAGCCGGTTCTGGTAAACTACGAAACTAGAAAAACCAGTACCTACCCAGCACGAAATGATGCAGAAGCCCGTTGGGTTCTACAGGCTGCAAAACGCAGCTTTGGAGCTGCCTGGCTACAGAGGATTATTTTTGCTTCCCGTAAACTACAACCTGTCTGTCGGGTCTGTGCATGCAAAGTTTCAATCAGGACGGAGCTGGAAGGGACTCTGGAGGTCTTCTAGACCGACCCCCTGCTCAAGCAGGACACCCTATACCATTTCAGACAAGTGACTGTCCAGTCTCTTCTTGGAAAAAAACAAAACCTTCAGGGATGAAGTATCTACAAGTTCTGGAGGCAAGCTGTTCCAATGGTTAATTGTGCCCAATGTTAGGAAGTTTCTCTTTAATTCTCTTTGATTCGTTTCCATCTGTTGCTTCTTGTCCTGCCTTCAAGTGCTTTGGAAAATAGGTTGACCCCCCCCTCTTCTCTGTGGCAGCCCCTCAAATACTGGAAGACTTCTGCCATCACCCCATAGTCCTTCTTTTCTCTTTCTAAAGGTATTTAGGACAATTTAAATCTAGTCCTGGTCAACAGGATTGGCCACGAGGGCAGAATGGCCTCTATTTCTTTTCTTTTGGCAGTAAGCTCTGCTAGCTGGCCTGGGGGTGTCCTGATGTGGGGGGGATGGATGATGGGTGTCATTCTGGAAGTGGCTAATGGGTAAGGTAACTCCCCACTTCCTCCCCGTATGCACTGGGCTCCCTTTCTCTCCAAGCTGGTCAATGTAATTTAAACTGAATGTTAAATGGAACGTCTCTATTGATAAGTTCTACCTGGCATTTTTATTGCATGATTATCAAGGCGCCTAGAAGGACGCCAGGGTGGGATTCTACTGGTTCGGACCGGTTCGGGCAAACTGGGATGTTAAAGTTACAGCTGGTTCACCGAACCGGTTTTTTCAACTGACCGGCTGGCCCCGCCCCTCCCGCCCCTCCCAGGAGTCTCCAGGCGCCCATGTTGCAGGGTCTGCGCGGAGGCTCTGGGAGTGGGAAAAATGGGCCTTCTGTAAGTCCGGAAACGGGCCTGTTTCTGGATTCCGGAGGGCCTCCAGAGCCCGGGGGAGGCCATTTTCGCCCTCCCAGAGGCCCGGGGGAGGCTTCTGGACCCTTGGGAGGACAAAAAATGGCCTTCCTGGAAAAACCGGAAGTAGCAAAATGGGCCTATTTCCAGCTTCCAGTGGGCCTCCAGAGGCTGTTTTCACCCTCTCAGAGGTCCAGCGGAGGCCTCTGGACCCTTGGGAGGGTGAAAACGGGCCTTCCCCAGGCTCTGGAGGCCCACTGGAAGCCGGAAACAGGAAGTTCCGGTAGGCCCCACCCACTATGGCCCCACCCACCCAGCAACCAGGCAGCGAACCGGTTGCTGAGGCTTTTGAATCCCACCCCTGAGGACGCCATATAAGCTTAATCGGTCGATCGATGGGTCCGGCCGGATGAAAGGAAAGGAAGAGCAAAGGGGAGGGAGGTGGGGATGGAAGGGAAGCATGGGAATTGGGAGGTTCAGCCAAAGGGGTGGGATGGAGGGACGCAGACCACAGAGAAGGTTCTTACGCCATTTCGAAGCTCTGGCGTCGTCTGTTACACATTGGGAAAAAAAAGTATTATTCAGAAGGGTTTCTAAGAGAGACTTATGTATTTTGTATTCTGCTAGGTTTTGGCTCCTGGTAGTATGGTCAGCCTGCCCTCAAAACATCGCTGTGTAGGGCAGGAACCACCATTTCAGGCTCAAAAGGTTTTAATGCAAAGCATTTTGCACACCACCACGCTATCAATAAAGGAGAATATTTGAAGCTTGGGGTTGAAATGAGGGCTCCTTGCTGCTCTTTGAGCCTGGTTGTTCCCTTGAGGGCATTTCATGACCCAACTAGGGAACATCATCAGTGCTAGAAGAGAGTGGGGTTTGCTCTTATTTTTATATCCCGGTGGCTTTTCCTGTCAAGTGTTGGTGGAAATAGGCTTGGAGTCTCTTTGGTTGAGCATTTTACTGTTAGGTTGTTTGTCGGTTCCTTCATTGGGGTCTTGTTTACTTCTTCAATGTTGGTCTGATATTAATCTTGGAGGTCATCTATACCGGGGTCTCCAACCTTCGCAAGTTTAAGATGTGTTGACTTCAACTCCCAGAATTCCTCCTCAAGTCATGTTAGCTCAGGAATTCTGGGAGTTGAAGTCCACGCGTCTTAAACTTGCCAAGGTTGGAGACCCTTGATCTATGCTCATCTGGGTGCTGATTGCTGGCAGGGAGGTGTTTTGGTCAAGCCAGAGAGCCTCCAAGACCATTCTCACCAACACCGACGGGGCAAGCCATTAGGATATAAACTGAGTGCAAATCCCACTCCTTACCAGCACTGATGATGTTACCTACTTGGGTAATGAAACGTCTGCAAGAAAACAGCCAAGCTCAGAGACACCAGGGACCCCTCACACCATTATGGATAAGCCAGCTGGCCACTAGTTTCAGGCTGCAGAAGGGCAGGGGCTGTTAACAATGGCTGGACTTCAGCTCTGAAACCTGAAAGTCGACTGCTATCCCAAATGATGTGACAAATTTCAAGGCTTTCTTTCTCTTCTTGCTAGATAATTAGTCAACAGCCGGAGATCAGAGCTCCAGGTTTGGAGGGAAAAGATATTGGTTGCTAGCGGCATAATTTGCGTTTGGATTTAAAGGATCTGATTTCTCGGTATTTCTTTCCTTAGGCAGGGTGGTCTGTTTTCTAGAGCTCAAACCAAGCAACCCTTCCATCTTCTTCCTCTCTTAATTTTCTCTTTACCTGAGCCAGTTTCATCATCATGTGAGCAAAGACGTGGAGAAAACCGATGACTGCATCCCACAGTCTGCTGTGTGCTAAACTCTGCTGGTTCCCAGTGCAAGGCCCCTGAGAAGACAAGAGGATGATGGTGATGATAATAATGATAATGATAATAATAATAATAATAATAATAATAATAATAATAATAATACTTTGCCATGCCACTGCTTGTAGTCAGTTTGTGCAATCTTGCAGCAGCTTACCAGGTGATCCAATGCAAAGAAGCTGCAGAAACAGTGGACCACCTGGTAAGCTGCTGCAAGAAGATCGCACAAACTGACTACAAGCAGCGGCATGACAAAGTAGCAACAACGGTGCATTGGAAGATCTGCAAGAAATATCATTTGCCTGTAAGCAAGAACTGGTGGAATCATAAAAATAGTAAAAGTCATAGAAAATGAAAAAAGTTAAATTGCTCTGGGACTTCAGAATCCAGACAGACAGGCACCTGCCACATAACACCCTGGACTTAACAGTTGTCGATAAGAAAGACAAACAAGTCTGGATAGTGGATGTGGCAGTGCCTGGAGACAGCAGACTAGAAGAGAAAGGACTGGAGAAGATAACAAAATACAAAGACCTACAGAGAGAAATAGAACGATTATGGCAAAGGCAAGCAAGGGTAGTACCAATAGTCATAGGCGCCTTGGGTGCAGTCCCAAAACAACTGGAGCACCACTTGAACACCATCATTGGCATTGACAAATTTGCCACCGGTCAATTGCAGAAGGCAGCTTTACTTGGAACAGCTTCCATCCTGTGGTGACATCTGTAACACTGTCAAACATCCAGATTTGCCTATCCCAGGTCCTAGGTAAGGACTCAATAGGTAGACAAAAATGCCAAACCCAGTCTGAACATCTGGCTGACTGTGCGATTAATAATAATAATAATAATAATAATAATAATAATAATAATAATAGTAACAACTACTGGGAACATCAGGTTGAGAAGGTTCTGGAGAATGAAAAAGTCAAGATCTTGTGGGATTTCAGAATTCAGACTGTCAGGCACTTGGCCCACAACATGCCTGACATAACAATAGTTGAAAAGAAAAAGGTTTGGTTCATTGCAATACCTGGTGATGCACGAGTTGTAGACATGCAGCAAGAAAAAAAAATCACAAAGTATCAGGACTTACAAATCGAAGTTGAGCGACTTCGGAAAAAAGAAATTGTGTGTTATCCCAATTGTAATTGGAGCCTTTGGAGCAATACCTAAAGGGCTGCCTTGCTATTTGGAAATCCTGAATTTATCAGACTTGAATACCCTGATTCTACAAAAAACCACCCTACTTGGAGCAGCTTATATCCTCCGACGCTACCTGAACTGTTCCTAGGTCCCTGGTTAGGACTCGAGCTGTTGAGCTATCAACCAGCCCCGAAGGCTGTGAATCTCACTAAAGTTGAAATAATAATAATAATAATAATAATAATAATAATAATAATAATAACATTTTAAGAAGAAGATACTTAGTTGATACCTACAATGCTGGCAGCAAACCCATATCAACAATCAGTGCCAATCAATTACATTTGTGATACATTTTTAAATGTTCAGTTGACGGAGTTTCATGTTTAATGAATAAAAGTGCATAATAACCCAAAGTGGGGCACATTTCATATTAACCGCATGCAGAAGGAAGACCAAGATGAGTCTGCCAAGGGCATTCAGACCAACCCTAAATGACAAGGGTTTGCCCCCCCGAGATGAACTCGCAAGGTTGAGGCACATAAGCCGATCGTGAACTCATTATTGGAGGTTCACGTCCTCAGGTGGGATATTAAAAGAACCCCAAGGCTGAGGTGCAACACCTTCTGGAGAAGGGTCTCTCCATGTGGAACTTCCCCATCTCCAAAGCCGTACCTGGATGTATTCCGTGAGGCTGTTGAAGACCTGCTTGGCTACGGCCATCGCTTTGGAGAAGTTGCGTTTGCCCTGATCGTCGATCACGTCCTTGCCTGAATAATACCAGTAAAAGTCACTGATGGACTCCTGGATATTTGGAAGAGGAGGAAGAGAACATAAGAGAAGGCAAAGAAGGAAGGGAACATCTTGTGAAGGTCCAACAGCCACAAAAAGAATTCTCCTAACTATTGCTGTGGATGTAGCAGTTATTCCTGAATAACAGAGTTGGAAGGCACCTTGAGGAGGGTCTTCTAGTCTGACTCCCTGCTGAGGCAGGAAACCTTATACCATTTCAGGCAAATGGCTGACCCATCTCTTCTTGAAAACCTCCTGTCCCGGCCTTGTTGGAGTCTGATTCTGAGGGGGACATTGAGCAGCTGACAGGGAGTGGGAGTGTGGCTCCGGTGACTCCGGAAGAAACGGGGGAAGGGCACAGACCAGCTGGGCATTCAGAGGAAGACCCAGGGCCACCCCCTCTTCATCCTAGGGCACACAGGGAGGAATGGAGAAGGGAGCAACATGGCTTACGGGGGAGAAAAAGGCCCTGATCCCTTTCATTAGTTGCAGCTGGCAGAACAGGATATAAAAAAGGGCGTTTGCACACAGCACCTTGCTGGAAGCAAAGCGTGCATTATCTCGGTTGAGGCTTATCTGGGTTTTGGCGTCCTCCTAACTGTGGGTGCTTCATTAATCTTTTAGAAGTCTGCAATATATTATCCTGGCTTGTCGTGTTAATTATTTCAGCGTGGTTTGTGTTGGGTTTTTTTTATTTCTAATTTATCTTTACTTTGGGTTCAGACTGCATTTCTTCCCTTTGTAGACTGTTTTTGGAAGAGTTTGATCTCCAGCCGAGGATAACTGTACATTGGGGGCCAAGTTGGAGGCATTAAAGGGAATTTATTCTACTTTTGTGCCTTGGTTATTTTTGTGCCATGCCCCGGGGCATCACACCTCCAGTGATGGAGCACCCACAACTTCTGAAGGCAAGACACTCCCTGATTAATTGTTCTCACTGTCAGGAAGTTTCTCCTTAGTTCTAGGTTGCCTCTCTCCTTGATTAGTTTTGTCAGGGCTCCAGCATCCACCCCCATTCAAATCATGAGTCTCTAGCTGCATCTCTCAGAATTAAAAAAAACAAGATTTATTAGGAGTGAACATGCCTGCGCTACCTGGGTGCAGCCGACTCTGAGACACATCATTCATTTCACCCTTGACCCTGGTCTTGCCCACCCCCTGGATGTATATTCTCCAATGGGACACATCCATAGCCAAGAGTCATCAATCATGCTCTCCCGTAATAATCTTGCGTGCCAGAAGCTTCGCCACTTAGCCATTATCTATGAAAGCATTTAAGGAATGCACTACTTCCCCCACTCCCTTTCTGCTGTCAACTCTAAAAGACCAGAGAAATATTTTTGAGTTGACAAGTTTCCTGTTCTGACTTAGACTTCCCCCAACAGCACGAAGTCGAGTCCTCATCCCGATAAACCTCCTTTATTTGATTTACAATAAATTTCCTCTCCAACAAAGTCCCAGCCGCAAGTCTTTCATGATAGTTCCCAATTACAAACCTTTATCAGGCTTGGAGAGGGGCCAGGCTGGTATCTTTCAGACACCGCAATACCGTACTAGGCAAGCATGCAGGAATGAACTAATTGTCTCCTCCCACTCCCCTTTCGCTCCCCTTGTATACCCTAGGGGAGGGGCCATTCACTGTCCACCTGTGGCTTTACTCCCAAGTCGGCCCTTGTTCTTCAGCCATTCCCTTCATTTGGCAACCCTGTGCATGTGCACACTGGGAACAGGCTCCAGCTGCTCTTCTGCCTCGCTAAAGTCTGACTCCAAAGGCAGTTGATAACCGTTGGAGAACCCTGGCCCCATCTGTGCCTCCAATGCAGAGCCCTCGTCAGAGCCTTCCCCAGACTCCAGGACTGGCCCAGGTTCCTCTCCGGTCTCTTCACTGTCCGAATCTGCTGCCAGCTCTGCTGGCCGCTGTCGGGCCACAACACTTCCATCCGTTGCTTCTTGTGTTGCCTTCTGGTGTTTTGGAGAATAGGTTGACCCCTTTTTCTTTGGGGTAGCCCTTCAGATATTGGGAGACCGCTATCATGTCACCCCCTAGTCCTTCTTTTCATTAAATGAGCCAAAACCGTGCTTGTTCCCTTGGACACCCTTAGCTGGGAGGTCTCCGCTCCCACCTGAAGTCGCAGAAGGTAGTCAACGGTGCAGATTATGATGTTGATGGTGGTGGTGTTGCCAGTCTGGGTCCGCAGATAATTCTGGAAATCTGCAAGGGAAGGCAGTGGGTGAGAATTCAACCTCGGCCGCCTTCTTGGGTCCAAATAACAGTCACATTCGTGTTGGGAGTCACAGCATCCCCAGCGAGACATCATATAAAAATTGTATCATTGGTCAGCATCGCCTCACCTAAGGATGCAGAAAACTACATAAAGTTGGGGATGTGTGAACATCAGAGAAACGCTGTCCCAGAGGGCAGGAGAAAGTCCATCTCCAAGGTCTCGCTATTTATTTATTTGTTTGTTTGTTTGTTTGTTTGTTTGTTTGACTTGTATGCCGCCCCTCTCCCGAATGGACTCGGGGCGGCTCACAATTAAAACCAAGACAATAAATTCATTACCTAAAATAGAATTAAACCAACAAGCCAAATTACTAAAACAAATTGTAAAATACCCCCCTCCCCCAAGAGGAGTCAGCACAGCGCAGCCTGCTCAAATAGCCAAGTTTTCAAGTCGTGGCGGAAGGTGTGGAGGTCGGGGGCCAGGCGGAGCCCCAGAGGTAGTTGATTCCATAGGGCGGGAGCCGCCACAGAATAGGCCCTCCCCCGCGTCACCGCCAAGCAACATTGAGTCACAGACGGCATGCCGAGGAGCCCCTGCCTGTGCGCTCGTACAGGGCGGTTGGTATCCAATTTAGACATGGAAAGTTGAGCCCATCAACCCTCCTAGATTTTACTAGCTGGTTAGTATGACCTCCATGGACCTCCTCCAATGGCAACCATTTTTCTTGACTGGACATTCAACCATTCCCAACATTTTGAGGACAACATAATAGAGTAACAGAGAGTGGGGCAATGGCCTAGAGGGGGAGCCCTCGCCTCACAATCAGGATGCTGTGAGTTCAATCCTAGGTAGAGGCAGATATTTCTCTCTCTGGGCACAATGAGAATATGTCCGCTGAAAAAAATGCCGCATTGGCAACAGGAAGGGCATCCAGCCATTAAAACATCTGGCTAGCTCCATTCAGTTGCCCGGACTCCATCCCGCAAGGGATTATGGGGTCATTAAAAGAAGATAATGATGATAATAGGAGAACAGAGTTGGAAGGGACTTTGAAGGTCTTCTATTCCAGCCCCAGGTAGGAAACCCTACACCATTTCATACAAACAGTTGTCCAATCTCTTCTTTAAAACTTCCAGTTTTGGAGCATTCACAACTTCTGGAGGCAATTTATTTATTTTAACCATCAGGAAACTTCTCCTTAGTTCTAAGTTGGTTCTTTCCTTGATTAATTTCGATCTGTTGCTTCTTGTCCTGCCTTCAGGTGCTTTGCAGAATAAGCTGACCCCCCCCTCTCCATAAAGGGGGTTGTATCTTTATATGTTTATTCAGCTGTTCCTATTTCTGTCTCTCCCCTCTGGTTTCGGAGCCCCCAGCTGCTGGGCAAACTCCTTCCTTCTCTTGGGTTCAACAAGTTCCACTTACCATTGTTGTGGCCTTCACAAAGGAGTTGCAGGAACCGAAAGAGGTCCTGGGTAAACATGTCATCGGCCATCACCTTCTCTCCTAGAGCAGGGAAGGGGTGGAGGGAAAGACAGAACTGGCTAACATTAGCAGGCGCAACGTAGCAAGGAGGAGCGGAGAGAAGGAATGGGGATGAGCGGAGGGAGGGCAGGGAGCAATGCAGTTAGTAGAAACTAGAATTTCTCCAATGCTGGGCACAAGCTAGTCTGGGCAAGGCAATCCACACGGCAAAAATATGCTGCACACTGGGTGAAAATGCAACCCTGAAGGACTCACTGAGGCTGAATTCCCCTGGAGGCTGAAAAATTAAAAAAATAAGGGCTTGGGGACCACAGTTACATATTGCAAACAGCAGCCCCCTAGATAAAAACTGGCAGAATTTTAGATGCTCTTAATGACGTTGCCAAATCAATGCTAAAATGAAAGGTGTCGGGGTATCCTTGATTTGCAATTAAAAATCTGTGCTACCCTTTGTAAAATACCGATAAAGGAGAATATTTGTAGCTCAGGATTGAAATGAGGGGTCCTTGGTGCCTTCTGAGCTTGGTAGTTTTCTTGCAGACATTTCATGACCTAGCTAGGGAACATAATCAGCAAAGGGGTTGTGCAGTGAGCCAGAACAATAGTCCTAGCTGATTGGTTGTGCTGGCTCCTATATGAGGCAATCTGCACTGTGATTGGTTGCTTAAGTGTGGGAGGGAGTTTCCCTTTTTTCCCGCCTTTTTCTTCTGTGGGCCCTGTTTGTTCTGTGATTTACCTCATAATGTCCCGTTTGCCTGACTGTCTAGTTTGCTGGATACATAGTTGTAAAATACATTTATTTATATTTATTTTATTTATTTATTTGTCAAGCGATTATAAGATAACAGGTATAAGTATAAACATAGTTATGAATACATGAAATGGATACATATAAGAGAAATAAAAAGAAACAATAGGACAGGGACGGTAGGCACTTTGGTGCACTTATGCACCCCCCCCCCCACAGGCCTCTTAGGAAAGGGGTTAGGTCAATAGTAGACAGTCTAAGGTTAAAGTTTTTGGACTTAGGGGAAGAAATCACAGAGTCAGGTAGAGTATTCCAGACATTGACCACTCTGTTGCTGTCAGAGAGAGAGAGAGAGAGGTGGAGCCTGGGCCATCCATCAGTCCTCAGATGGAGAGTCAACAGCCCCAGGTCTGGAGGTGGCTGATGAGGAAGAGGAGGAACAGCCGGGTACAGTACTTGACGCACAGATGCGCAGAAGGCAGAGGAGAGGAGAGCTGTGAAAATCTATGGACCGGTCCTTGGGGCGGAAGAGCCAGGTCTGGAGGTGGCTGATGAGGAAGAGGAGGAACAGATGCGCAGAAGGCAGAGGAGAGGAGAGCAGTGGAAATCTATGGGCTGGCCCTAGTCAAGGAAGAGCCACCACTGCTAGCGAAGCCCCACCCTAGCTCTGAGGATAAAAGGCAGTGGGCGGAGATGAATAAGTGTGGCAGACAACTATTCATCTCCCTGCTGGACAGACTTGTTAGCCTGTGGTGAGAGAGAAACTCTTTGCCGGGACTGCTGGCGCTCCTAATAAAGGAATCATTGATTTAACTTCAGAGGGTTTGGGGATCTGGGTCAGAACAAGTGGCCTCTAACAGGCACTAAAGCTGAGGGTTCAAGCCCAGATTTGGTGCCTGTCAATCTCAAATGATTGTTTTCAGAGCAAAAGAATACTTAATTCAGAACATAGGACCGGGTCTCGGGGAACCGAAAGAAGTGAGAGCTGCAGTGGTTGACTTGGGGGGTGGTGGTTAGTAGAATCAGGGTTCACATGCATCTGGTTAGTGGATGGCTTGACTCCATCGTGAAGGAAGGCAGGAAAGTGCACAAAATTCTGCTGAAGGAAACCAACATCTGTGACATCCCAGCCACAGCTCGATGTCAACAGATCGGCCGAATGTTTCCATCGCTCCTGATGGAATTTCAACCTCGGGAGGGGAGGAACGAGAGGCGTTATGGTGGGAGAGCAGAGAGGAGGGCGGGAGAACCGCATAGAGTTCGGATTAACCACGGTTGACGTGCTTCTGCTCGCTTGCCATTATGTTTGGTGGCCGAGGACGGCCCTTGCCGTGTCATTCAGGGGAACGGCCCTCTTTGCGGCTAACTGAGACACACAACACAGGAAGGGAGGATCAGTGTAGGACAAAGAAAATGGAAGTGAAGAAAATCCAGCACGACAAGACAGTGGTGGAAGGAGATCGAGATCGATACGGACCAGGAAGAAAACAAGAATTAAGATACCCAGGAACCAGCCCTGTCCCGTGACAGTTAATAGAATTAGTGGTGGAAGAAGGTCCATCATCCGTTCTGTGGCCTTGGTCATTAATGAAGCTATGAATCCAACTTTGGCATGAGGAGGGCCAGGACTGGCAGCCTGCCCGCCCTCCCCATTCACATGAAGGCGATTTCCTTCCTTCGGTGGGATTCATATGTCCCAACTGGCATCAATGACTGATCCCTTTTCCACTGTTGGTGAAGTTGCCTTCTCTGTCTCCAGGAGGAACAGAGGTCATCGCTCCCCCACGAGAACCGCCATCTTCCCTTCCAAACTGGAGACAGGTAGTCCTTGACGTACAAGCACAACACAGCCCCAAAATTTATCTTCTTGAGCCAGACAGTTGTTAAGCGAGGTTTACCCCATTTGACTTGCCACAGTTGTTGGGTGAACCATGGCGGTTGTTAAATGACTCTGGCTTCCCCATTGACTTGGCTTGTCACGTGACCCCTGGGGCTCATCACGTGACCCCCAGGGATGCTGCAACCATCATCAATACGAACCAGTTGCCGAGTGTCCGAATTTGGATCACGCGGCGGCAGGGACGCTGCCACAGTCCTAAGTGTGAAAACCATCACAAGTCAACTTTTTTTCAGTTCTGTTGTGACTTCGAACACCCACTAAACGAATGGTTGTAAGTTGAGGACTACCTGTACAGTTGTAGATGGAAGCTGCTCCAGGTGACCTCATTAAATATGACTTTATCTGGAGGCAATTTGAATCAGAAAAACCCCGGGCCATTCAAAAACCCAACTGAACAAAATCTGGAGAAAGCAAAACTGCTCAGCAGGACAACATGGTTACGACGTTTTAGAAAGACAGGACAGCTACAACCGCAAGAACACAAATACTCAAATCCGGAGACCCCAAGATGTGGTTCTTCCAAAATTGGCCTCTTAATTGTAATTTCTAACGAAAGGGAAGTGCCATAAATTACTTGGTGCGCATTGCATTAATTTAAATTGAATTAAATTGGAATGGAATGATTTTTTTTTAAATCCAGACCTCATTATTATTATTTGGTCCTACCTGAAAACACTGCACATTCCTGTCTAAAAGCACAAAACACAGGAGGTTTACCAGGACAAGAGGTGAACGTAATCTATGGATA
Organism: Naja naja; assembly: GCA_009733165.1. Taxonomy (NCBI): domain Eukaryota; kingdom Metazoa; phylum Chordata; class Lepidosauria; order Squamata; family Elapidae; genus Naja; species Naja naja. Next base: position 27,055,901 of record CM019160.1, on the reverse strand, counting down.
TGGCTCTCGTGCTAAAGTGAGTTACTACAAGGAAAGCCATAATATGGTTGCTATAAGGTTACTATAGCAGAAGAACATTTAGTACACAGAGAGAGAGAGACAGAAAGGTTATATCAATTACTAGAACATGCGCTATTATGATAGCTTCTTAAAAATATGTTACTATAGTATTAGAGAACCACTTGCAGGGGCAATACTGGATAGCGGTATAATAATACAGACTTTCCTGCATTAAACCAGGAATTTAATAAGAATACAGTTACTAAAAGGATAATGCAATTTCAGATGCCAAAAATGGCCCTTATCTCAATTTCTACAGATTTACTATAATGTTACTCCTGCCAATTGCCAAGGGTCCAAATATTGATCAGATGACTGCTAGGATTCTGCGACGGTCGTTAAATTTAATGACCGTTGATAATTCCCATTATTTCAAAGTAAATGCAGTCACTAAAGTCAAGGGCTTACACAACATTTCTTAAGAGAAGGACAAAGTTTACCTACAAGGCTGAGGCCCAAGAAAGCGTAGTAAATATACTAGTCTGCAACTTTTCTACTTGCTTAACCCACCTGACTCGCAAAGACAGACACACTCCTTTTCAAAACACAAAACAGAAAATATCTACACAGGTACTGAAGACATAGGATTCAACATTTGCACTGTTAGAAAGCACTTATGCCACCAACACAGCCACACAGTTATGCAGCTTGCACCGTCCTTTGTCACCAGTCTAAGCTGGGGCAACACTGCCAGTAGGCAACAAATAAGTCTGTTGTGAACAAAATGGCGGAGCAACACTGCTGTGAACAAAATGGTGGGAGGGTTCAGGCACAGAGGCAACGAAGTGTGCTACACTGAAGACTTCTGAAAATGGGACGAAGAAAAAAGGGATAGGTGGGTGGGTGAAGAATTGAGGTCTGCATCCAAAGTAGGCAGGGGCATCGCTTACAAAAAGACCATGTGCAGAATGCCAATTTGAATTTTGGGGGAAGGTAGAATGTGGTACTGGGGGAAAATTCATCAACTAAAGGACGTGCACCAAATAGAGTTCAGGACACTTTCCTGCCCCTTCTGGAGACTGATCAGAACCCCCTCCAACAGTTCAGGGTTAGACACAGGTGGAATGGGTTGCATGTTGCATCACTGTTTGGTTTGGTGGCTGCAGTGCCTCAGATAGAAAGTCCCTACAGAGAGTGGTGAGGACAACCAAGGTTATTATATTATATAGGAAGCTCGCTTCCCATAATTCAGGATACTGCTTATAAGTGCTATGTGCTTAGAGCTCAAAGCATTGTTGGAGACCCCACACACCCACTTTACGGTCTGTTTTTGTTGCTCCCCTCTGGGAGGAGGTTTTGAAGTATTTCTAGCAGGACTACCAAATTCTGTAACAGATTTGTTCCCTAGGCCTACATCTGAACTAGACTGTGTCGTTTCTATGGGTTATATAATATATGTATGGTTTTTAAATGTTCGCCGCCCTGAGTCCTTAGGGAGAAGGGCGGCATACAAGTCTAAATAAATTAATAATAATAATAATAATAATAATAATAATAATAAGAAGAAGAAGAAGAAGAAGAAGAAGAAGAAGTGGGTATATGCATAATTTTGTATTTATTTATTTATTTATTTATGATCTTGTCATGTTTATGTAGTGTATATTGGAAGCAGTGATCTTTTTAGAGCTGTATGCAACAACATTTCATTTCAATGTATACCGATTAATATACATAATGACAATAAACTTATTCTATCTTTCTTTCCATGTTTATTTCGCTAGCTTCTGGCTGATCATGATGCCTTCACTCAAAAGCGAATTGCTTCCCTAACATGGAAGAAGGTTGGGTTCTTCTCACTGTCAGGGAAGAACCCAACCATCTTCCATGGTGGAAAAGCTACCCCATCGTGAACTTTGGACTTCAGTGGAATTTCTTCTTCAGGAAACACCAGACTGCAGGTGTTTCTCCAACTAGGGTTGAAACCTAGCTTGGCTGCTGGTCTTCTGAGTTGACTATCCAGAACTGCTCATTTCTTGGGCCATAAAACAGGGCCCAGTTTCCAGAGAACAGACCAACCTAGCTAGTCAACCCACCTCCAACTGAGAAGCACAGATGGTTCAACCATGGAGTGATCTATCTACCATTATCCTTGACTGGACCAGAGGTTATAACCTCCTGTCTGCTTCAGTTGAGATCCCAGGCAAAGCCCAGATTCTCAGTTGAGGTAATTCGGGGATTTGATCACCAATATCAAGTCCGGTCTGAAGACTGTAGAGTTGGAGCTGTCTAGAACTTCCAGACTCCTAAGGACATGTGGCTGTAGTCAACCCAACCATTCCCAACACACACTTGATCCAAACTTCATCCAAGTTCTTTCTGAGAATCCCCGTCACAACATTCATCTTGCCCATCGTCTAGTACAGGGGTCCTCAAACTTGGTGACTTTAAGACTCGTGGACTTCAACTCCCAGAATTCCCCAGCCAGCAAGGCTGGGAGTTTGAAGTCCACGAGTCTTAAAGTAGTCAAGTTTCCAGATCCCTGATCTAGTAGTTCCAAAATGCAGGACCTTCTGACGTCCCTTCGTTTGCAGCCCCTAGTTGGTTAGACACCCATGGTGAATTCCTCCGGGGTTCTAGGATCCTAGATTCTAAACCAGGGTTGGGGGGAAATGCGAGGAGGGAGTTCTGATCAGTTTTTTTTCTTTCTTTCCTTCTAGCTTTCAATCTCTCAGGTTAGAAAAGGTCAATTAAAACGAAAAGAAACAGAAAAGAAGCCAAGAAAATGACCCGTCACAGAAAAAAAAAACCCGCAATTTCACAAAAAGCAAAAGAGATTATTTACCATTTTCACGACTGATGACTGAGGGAGGGGGCAGCGGTGACACCAGGAGAGGAGAGGGGAAGGGAGAGGAGGAGGAAGGAGGAGAGAGGAGGTGAGTGCCAGAAGGAAAAGGAGACCGTTATAAACCAGAGAGAGGGCGCAAAATAAAATCAAAATAGATTAAAATGCCATTTAACGTGGAACAGAGAACGGATGAGACCAGAGAACCTGGGGTGGAGGAAGGGGGAGGGGGAGGGGAGGGGGGGAGGGGGAAATCCATTATTGGTTTTAGGAATCTCAATTAATCCGCGCCTTATCAGAAGGAAGCAGTGAACACAAGGAGGATATGCAGAGGACTGGAGGAAGAGGAGGGAGAGGATGAACACTGGGCAGGCTTGGGAAAGAAGCCAGTGCCCATCTTGGGAAAAGAACTATTTTGCATCCCTCTCCAGAGATGCAAACTCTGCCCCCATCCTTCAAAACAACGCTGAGCCTGCTCCACATCCAGCCCAGGAAGATGTTTTCCAGCAAACATAAACCAGGAGATGATGTCTCACATGCAAAGCTTCCTGGCCTTCCCCTTGCTGAATTTTTTGGGCCATGGGGGCCTTCCCCCCAAAAAAATCCTGTGGCCAGACTCAACTTTGGGAGGGTTTGAGGGAGCGGTAGGGTGCTGCCTCCCTGCCTGCCTCAGGAGGCAGAAGAGCTGAGACAAGCAGGATGAGCTTTGTTCTTGGTCGATTTGCTGGAGCACCTCAACCAGGGCAGAAGGACTTACTTGTTCCTTCTTCTGTTACCATCCCAAGTCCTTCAGCCTTGTTTTGCCTCTCAAAGGCGTTGAGGTCCAGCACGCTGCGAATGAAGGGGAGGTACGGAACAGGAGGTGAGGACACAGTAGAATAGCAGTTGCAGGAGCAATAAACACTGGGGTAGCAGCTCCCAGGATGACGGTTGTAACATTGTTCTGACCCACGCCCTTTTCCAACAAATCAAACACGATCCAAAGGGAACAGAAACCTTGTAATGCTTTCACAAAATAATTAGCTGTGATAAGCACAAAGCCTTGCCAAACTGTGCGAGACTTGCCAAAAGATAACAGACAAGAAATAATTTGCAATACAAGAATCTTCAAATACCAAATTAAGATACTGTAATGTCCACGAGGCTGAGTTTCAAAACGTCTTTGCTTCCTGCAAAGAACGTTCGCTTCACAACTGGCTTTTATCTTCTTGAAGGAGGGGCCATCACCTTGTAGCCTTACTCCCGAGTCGCCCATGCTGTTGTAGCTATTCTTTCCTACGAGCAGCCCTGCACGCACGCACACTTGGCACAGGCTCCTCGGGAACATCCTCATCGCTGCTCCCAGCCCCCACAATCTCTGAAGGCAGCAGTCCACTCCCTAATGGTCCTGTCTCCTCATCTGAGTCCTCGCTCTCCTCAGCCATCCGCACCTGCTGCCAGCTAACCACAACAAACATTGACCTAGTTTAACTTCTACTGAACTTCTCTGGACCAAGGCAGATCCAACAAGAAAGCTTCCTTACTACGTGTTACTCATTCACAAATAATCTTGCTCTTTTTGTGCATTAGGACTGCATCTTGAGCAGCAGCAGGCAAAACAACTGCTAGGCCAACAGATGCCCTAGTGATGTTACCTCTTGATCTGAGTCACCATCTTTATTTCCTGTGATGCCCCAACTTAGCTTTAAAGCTTTGTGGGAAATTAAACATCAGACATACACAGCAGTCCCACAAATGGAAAAGGTGGCTTGTAGGAAGTCATTCTCAAATCTGGAGTTCCCATAGTTCTTCCCAAATTGCTTTTATGGAGCTCCAAGCTTTAGTTCACCACATCTTCTTGAAGTGCATCTCTCATTTCTTCCTATCTCTCCCTAGGAGATACTCATGGTGACCTCAACATTCTTGGCATTTCCCTGTCCCCAGAAAGGACCCATCAATGAAATTCAAGCCTTTCACAGCCTTCCCTTTTAACCAGAAGTATGTGAAAGAGACATGGACTGAAGTTTGCAACTTTATCATTCCACAAATAGATCTTATCCAGTCGGTAGATCTTGCTGAATCTAGAGGACTTCAAGTGCCAGACCGTGGACAAGAAGATAATGAGAAGTATTGAAACCAAAGAAAAAAGTAGAAGACACCACTATGTACCTGCAGGTCTGCATTAGTGCCTGGACACTCTGGAAGAATCCCACCTCACGTTTCTCCTTCAGATAATCCAGCATTTTCTGAAGAAAGGGAGAGAGTCAACATTTGGAAAGGACCAGAGAACCTAATGTTTAGCTTTGGGCGAATCATACGACATAACACTGCAGGTTCCTATTTTCATAGATCATCGTTCTTCACACCTACAGATCAGAAGGTCTAATCTACAGAAGGATCGTACTATAGGTGGAAGGAGAACCACACCATCCTCCGTTGCATGGTCCTAGTCTGACACTTCCAGTACCCTTGTGAGGGAATCTGGTGATGTACCTTCTCCCAACCCTGAAAATCAGATGCTTCAAAGGGGACTATCATGTGGTGAGACAGAAAGGCCCGAGTCCTTCCATTAATTCAAAAGCTGCTGATGCAGTTCTACAGAGGAATGATTGAGTCTGTCATCTGCACCTCTATAACTGTCTAGTTTGGTTCTGCAACCCAACAAGGCAGACACAGACTCCAGAGGGTAATTAGGACTGCAGAAAAAAACATTGGCTACCAACCTGCCTTCCATGGAGGACCTGTATACTGCACGAGTCAAAAAGAGGGCTGTGAAAATATCTACAGACCCCTCACATCCAGGACATAAATTGTTTCAACCCCTACCCTCAAAACTACACTATAGACCACTGCACACCAGAACAACTAGACACAAGGACAGTTTTCCCCCGAAAGCTATCACTCTGCTAAACAAATAATTCCCTCAACACTGTAAAACTATTTACTAAGTCTGCATTTCTATCACTATTAATCTCATCACTCCTTATCACCCATCCCCTCCTACTTGTGACTGTATGACTGTAACTTTGTCGCTTGTATCCTTACGATTTATATGGACTGTTTCCTAGTATGATTTGATTGCTTATTGTACCCTATGACTCTTATTAAGTGTTGTACCTGATGATTCTTGACTCTTAACGAATGTATCTTTTCTTTTATGTATACTGAGAGTATTTGCACCAAGACAAATTCCTTGTGTGTCCAATCACACTTGGCCAATAAAGAATTCTATTCTATCTGTTCTGTTCTGTTCTGTTCTGTTCTGTTCTATTCTATTCTATTCTATTCTATTCTATTCTATTCTATTATCTTCAAAGTAGGCAAGTTTAAGACTTGTGGACTTCAACTCCCAGAATTCCTAACATGACTGGAGGAGGAATTCTGGGAGTTGAAGGCCACAAGTCTTAAAGCTGTCAAGTTTGAGGACTCCTGAGTTAATTCTACAATTCTGATTTATGCTGTGGAGGAGGGTCCATGGTAGACATCCCAAATGAACATCCATTTGATCTGTAGCTTGCTCTCACTCTTCTTTTAAAGATATCTCCCACCCACCAGCTGTTCTCCAGAATGCTTTCCACTGAATCACTGTTCTCCAACTCTGCCCACTACTTCCCCCTCTCTGTCCCAATTTTATACTCCATCCAGTGTTACCCGAGTCTTTTAACCTTGGGGTAAACTATTTCTCAGTCTCCAAGAATTAGCAAAAGGAAGAACCTGGCTAAAATCCTGGCCTCCTCCTTCTTACCTGCTGTACATCCTCATTGCCACCATTTAGGATGGAGATGCCCAATTTCAGAGTAGAGGAAACCATGGCCCCAGGCTCCCCTGTCAAGGCAGAAAACCAAATTATTTCCTGGCATCTCTTGTCTTGGAACACAGTGACTTTCTTCTCCAAAATCAAATAAGAAGGGATCTTAGAACCTTGGTGCTAGACTCTGAATGATGTAGGAGAAGCCTGAGGGTGGAATCAAGAGAGGAACCAGCCTGGAATCCTTACGTTCCCACAGACGTTCTAAGTCTGGTCCTTCTTGAATCCCATTAACTCTTACCTAGCAGCAATTTAGTGCTGACCATTTTGATTAGATTCTTGTATACGGGCACGAGCAATAAATCCTCTTAACTGGGAACATAATTTGTAGTCTTGATTCCTCACACCTGACAAGGATTACTGATTCTTGAAATGCTGTGCAAAACTAAAGCACTATAACAGTGATGGCAAACCTTTTTGTTGTGGTATGCCGAAAGCAGGCATGCGCCAGCCCCCACAATGCAGTGTGCCCTGCCCCGCCCTGCACATGTGCGTGCAACACCCCTGACCCAGTGGAGCCCGGGAGGCCATTTTCACTCTCCCGAAGGCTTGAGGGAAGCCTCGGGAGGCTGAAAATGGGCCCGTTTTGGCACTTCTGGTATTTTCGGAAGGCCCATTTTTTCAGCCTCCCAAGGCTGCAAAGGCTTTCCTCAAGCCTCCGGGAGGGCAAAAACAACCTCAAACAGGGTGAAAATCAGCTGGGAGACGCACGCATGTGCAGTGCAGGTAAGTTTGGCTGGGCTCGCGTGCCCACACAAATGGCTCTGCCATCACGGCACTCGAACTAATGTTTAGTTTGAAACAACAAAATGTGACAGTTTAAGACCTTGAAAAGTTTCTCCAATCACCTCTCTCCCAAAATCAGAAATTTTTCCCAGAGGGCAAAGAGGCAGCAGAGTTTGGCATGTCTGGGAGGGAGGAAGAGGGCTGAGACAGTCCCTCCTTAGCAGTTCACAGAATACATCTAAAGTTATGCGGATAGTTGCTTTAGTCTGGCAAGATTCTGTCTATAAGTGAAAAAACAATGAAGAAATTAAGAAGTAATTCCATGTGTTCTTCTTAGTCTTTGGGACATTAGTCTTGCCAGACTAATATTAGCAATACTTTCCTCTTCCTACCATCAAGACTGCAAGGACATGTTCATTTGCCCCTCCTTAGCAGTTCACAGAATACATCTAAAGTTATGCAGATAGTTGCTATAGTCTGGCAAGATTCTGTCTGTAAGTGAAGAAACAGTAAAGAAACTAAGAAGCAATTTCACTTTTGATTCTTGGGTTTCGACTTCATTGTTGTTAGATTAGTTTAATGCCAGAAGATACCTTCCTCTTCCTACTATCAAGACTTCAAGGGCATGTTCATATACTCTCCATCCAGTTGTTCTTCTTTCTTTCCCTCCCACTCCAGTCCTTCCTGTATCTCTTCTGGTACATGGTGATGTCCATGCTTGGCCATTACAACAACTTCTTCTTTGAATGGTCACTAAACAAATGTTTATTTTGTGAATTGAGGACCACTTATAACTCCCAAAACTCCCAGCTATAGTTCTTCCTGACTTGATTAAGACTTTGCCCCTTGGGATGAAGTAATCCATTCTTTGCCAGAGATAAGAGGGAGGATAAAGGAGGATGCTTTCTAACCTTTACAGGCACTAATCATTTGAAGGACCATCTCGGCTGCTCCACGATTGTGAAGTCGGGATTGTTGGTACAAAAGTTTCTGCTTCTCCATCTCCTTTTCCTGCAAGAAGACAAAGGAGCAGGGGGGAGAAGGTTACAGGAGGAAGACGGGGAGACTTCTATTGGTGTCCAAAATTCAGATGCAAGCACTCCAGGTATTTTCTGGGGCCTGCCTGGGTGGTGTATGGTTTTTTAGAAGCTCCCAAAAGTACAGCTTCCTCTGTCTCTTACAACATTGGAATTCAAGTCAACCACTTGTTTGTTTGTTTATATCCCACCGTTATTACCTTTACAAATAAGGCAACAATATATCCAACACATCTTCCTCCTATTTTTCCCACAACAACAAGCCAGTGAGGTGGATTGGGCTCAGAGAGAGTGATTGGTCACCCAGCCAGCCTTAGGCAGGACTAGAACTCCCCATCTCCTGGTGACTGGCACCAAAGTCACCCAGCCAGCTTTCATGCCTAGGGCCAGACTAGAATTCACCATCGCCTAGCGATTGGTCCAAAGTCACCTAGTTGGCTTTCATGACTAAGGTAGGACTAGAACTGCTGCTTTCTAGCCTGGTGCCTTAACCAGACCAAACTCTACATGAAGATGGGGAATTAGTAAGAGGAGAGACTTCTTTATATAATGCAGAATTGAATCTTCATGGTCATTTAGAAGATTCTAGAAGGGGAGTGGACTAATTCATGGAGGTGCCTTCAAAAGCTATTGATCTTGATGGCTGTTTATCACCTCCTGCATTTTTGGCAGTACCCTTGACACATCAGCTACTGGAAAATGACAAGGATGGTTGAACTCCCCTTCTGCATCTGTTTGGCCATTAGGAGGACATGGAATGATGGATTAGGCAGATTTGACACAACCCAGGTCTCTCCTGCTATTTTTATGAAGGTTCACTAGATGGTACGAGGTTTTGAAGGGATCTCCCTTCTCCTGTCATGCCCCTGTTGGAATCTGACTCAGAGGGGAAGCCAAACAGCTGACAGGGAGTGGGAGTGTGACTCTGTTGGCTGTGGAAGAAACTGGGGAAGGGCAAAGTCCAGCTGGGCAGAGCAGGAGAGAGGTAGAACAAGGGAGAGGGAATTCAGAGGAAGACCCAGGCCCACTCCCTCTTCATCATAGGGCACACAGGGAGGAACGGAGAAGGGAGCAACGTGAGTTGCATGGCTTATTGGGGAGGAAAGGGCCCTGATCCCTTCATTAGCTGCAGCTGGGAACATAGTGTATAAAATAGGAAGCTGCGCACAGCAAGTTGTTGGGAGCAAACGTGAATTTATCTGGTATCATCGAGGCTTATCTATGTTCCTGGCATCTTCCCAACTGTGTGAGTTTGCTGTGCTTTCAAGTCTGAAATTCCTTCTCCTGCCCTATCAAGTTAATTGCTTCAGCTTGGTTTGTTTGGATTTTTAGTTACAGTTTGCATGTACCGTGTTTTGGACTGAATTTTCTACAGTTAAAGGCTGTTCCTGGGAGGGTTTTTCTCCAGCCAAAGGTAACCTGGACACTGGGGGCAAAGTTGGAGATAATAAAGGGACTCTTATTGCTTATTTGACTGTGTTGCCTTTGTGCTATGCCCCAGGTCAACACATCTCCCACATCTGTAAGCAGAAGTGTGTCTACCAACTGTGCTAGGCTGTCATTTTCCTATTTTTGAAATGTAGTATTAAGTTTCACATCTGGATCATTTTGACCTTCTTGGCAAGTTGGGAGCATGCAGGTCATCTAATCAAGAAGGAAGATTTGACCATCTGCAGGTTAAAGTGTCCAAAACCATTTGGGAAGTTGAGAAGAGAGAAGTCACTAACCTCAAACGGCACTTCTTCCTCTTCCCCATCACCTTCTTCTCCTTCATTAATGTGACAACTCTAAAGTCCCAGGGAGTAAAAAAAAAGGAAAAAGGGGTGAGCAGCAACACAGATATATGAAGACCCTTTCCACAACTGTCTGCTGGACAACTCCAAGCCTGGCAATGGAGGAGGGATCAAGCAGGGAGTTAGCCTTGAGTCCCTGCACAGCTGCAAAAGATTTAGATCTGACACCACCTAAGTTCCATGGGACCTTATCTGTTTGTTCCCAAGCAAAGGCAAGCAGACCGAAGAGATTCTTGTAGTATAGGTAATGTCAACTCCAAAATATTTCTATAGTCTTTTTAGAGTTGCCAACAGAAAGGGAGTGGGGGAGCAGTGCAGCAGCTTACAAACCAAAAGCACATTCCATACATAGTTTTCAAAGATAGTAACTAGGTGACTGAAGTTTTCTGCCACACAAAATTCTAACTGGAGAGCATGATTGATGACTCTTGGCTATGGATGTGTCCCATTGGAGAATATGAATTATGATATACTCAGGGGGTGGAAGTGGGGGGAAACCAGGGTCAAGGGTGACAATGAATGATGTGTCTCAGAGTTGGCTACACCCAGGCAGTGCTGGACATTTTAACTCCCAATAAATCCTTTTTAAGTTTTGGAAGTTTGGCTCAAGACTCATGATTTAATTGGGGTAACTGCCGGAATCCTGACTGGTAGCATACAATAAAGTACAGTAGTTAACTTGAATACTTCACATGTGGATTTGGTTGCTTGTGTCTGATACTGTTCCAGCCATGACCCATTCCAGAGTACACATAAGAACCAAAAATGGGTTGCACCCCCTTTCCCCCAATCCTTCCCACCAATGGGACCTGCCCCACCCATTTTTGGAGAACAGCCAATGAGCCACAAAAAGTTAGGTGCAGCATTTGCAGCCACAGAAGAGGTGACAACATAGTAAGACATTCAGCTTTTGAAGCAATACTGAAATGGTCCATCTCTTCCTTACCTTGGCCATGATGTCAGCATAGGCCATGTACAGATAGTCTTCATCCAGTTTGCTGAAATAAAATAAAGTTCAGGATCAGCAACAGTCCACCCTCCTCCGGATAAACTGAATTCCAACTCCTCAAATCGGCCAAGAATTCCTGGAAGTTTCAAGGCAACCAAGCCTGAAGGACCTCAAGTTGTAGAAAGCTGGCCATATTAGCCACACAGACTTCTTACTCCATCAGCCCTGGGAGAACCTCTATCACTTATGGAAGATAAAGGATGATCATGGACAAGAGTGAGCATGGTGGTGTGGAGGCCCTTGGTCCATTCTTCTTTAAGTTCCTTAAGTAATTTCCCTCCAACCATCTCTGACACTTCCAGTTGAGCTGGGGAGAAGCAAATTGAAAGGATCTCACACACCAGTTAGGGAGAGCTGGCTGGCTGAATCCAGGGGAGGAATTCAAAAATCCCAGCAACTACCGTGTTTCCCTGAAAATAAGACACTGTCTTATATTTTTTTTGGCTCCCAAAATCACACTAGGTCTTATTTTCAGGGTAGGTCTTATATATTTATGGTGCCAAATAGTGAGTGTGAGTGTGTAGGGGGGTGTTTCGCGGGTGCACGGTTGCTCCCTGAAAAGTCTTCCTGGAACTGGAGATTTACACTAGGTCTTATTTTCGGGGTAGGTCTTATATTAGGGCAGGTTTAGAAAATAGTGCTAGGTCTTACTTTCGGGGTAGGTCTTATTTTCGGGGAAACACGGTAGTTCACTGCCCAGTTGCTGGGTGGGTGTGGACATGGTGGGTGTGGCCAACCAAAACTTCCGGGAGGGCCATTTTTCACCTTCCCCAGAGTCCGGAGGCTTCCCTCGGGCCTCTGGGAGGGCGAAAACAGCCTCCCTCAGGCTCTGGAGGCCCTCTGAAAGCCGGAAACAGACCAGTTTCCAGATTTCTGGAAGGCCTGTTTTTCTCCCTCCCAGAGTCTCTGCGAAAATGGGCCACATGGAGATTCCTGGGAGGGCCGGGCCGGGCCAGGCCAGGCCAGTCGGTCGCTTCAAATATTCGTTCGGCGAACCAGATTCAAATTTAACATCCGGTTTGCCCGAACCGGTCTGAACCGGTAGAATCCTACCCCTGGCTGAATCTTTTTTTTTTTTTAAACAAGTTTTATTCAATTTTTAACGGTTCAATTAAGGCTCTTTTCAGTAGATAGCATATTCCAGGGTCATCACTTTTACATGCAAATATGACAATAGTTCTATATTCATTTTTAACATTTAACTTCCTATTTTATCCCATTTTTTCCGCTCCATTTTTTGGCAAACAAAGGGCCAAACAAATTAGTCCTAGTCTCAAATCTTAATCCTACTCTGTATAACCCCCCATTTCGTTTCAAATTAGTTGTAAATATTTTTTAAACATTTATACATCTTAAAAATAACAATATGTTTGCCCGTCATATAGAAAATAAAGTTTATCCATATCTATCCTTTAACTATCTCACATTGTTAATACTCTTTTATCATTTACATATTTCTTTTATCCGTCAGATTTGCCCTTTCATCACATATTCTCTCCATAATTCTAAATCAATACAAGGTTTAACACAAAAAGAATAAAAAGAAAACCTAGACTTGCCCCCCTTTACTACTTTGAAAGTGACACCTCAGTGGTTAACATAGTAACATAATAATAATCATTCCCTTTAAAGCAAAAGATAGAATAAAAGAAAAAGAGAAAAGAAAAGCTACATAACATTATATCTCTTTTCAATCGGGTTCTGCAACACATATCCCCCCTAAAGTTTATTTATAGTTCCAAAATAATAGTAAAGAATAACTAACCTTGGTTACTGACAAGTCTCATTTTTTTAAATCATTTCTTCAAAAATCATTTCAGTTAATTCAATTTATCTAATCAACATTTACCTTTCTTTTATAAATAAAAAGTAAAAGTGTAACCTTCATCTAATAAAAATTGTCAGTAGCCCCCTCTATTGTTTTACAGTTTTATCATTGCAATATATTCTTATCACCCCTCTTCTCCATGCAGAACCCCCCTTCTTAATACATTAGCCATTATCTCTATGTAAACAAGTTTCTTTCTTCATTATATAATTCCCGTATTTCTCTATCTTCTGCTCTTGTTTCTTGTTCCCTCTCCTCCCTTTTATCCTGCTATATCCCTGGCTGAATCTTGATGTCCCTCAAACATCTCCCTCACTCTTGCTTCATAGTCCAGGATCAGGGCCACACATTAAGTCCCAGCTAAGCTGAATTATTGTTCATGCCTCTACCCAGACTCTAGTCAACCAAAGATTGGCACTAAATTGTCACTTGATAAGAGTTAATAGAATTCAAGAAGGTTGGACTTCGACCACTTGTGAGAATTCCAGGCTGATTCCTCTCTTGACTCCACCCTTCTACATCAGGGCAGAACGTTTCAGCTACGGCTACTTCATCCTTTTTGCGCCCAAATTCATGCTGGGCTCTGACTCTACTGCCATTACAAACCTCTTTTCTGTTAATGCTGTCCTGCTAAAATGGAGAATGAGCTGATGCAAAGGGTCCGGCTTCTTTTCCTGCTCTTCTTCCTCTTCCTCTTCCTGTGGCCCAGGTTTCTACATCCCACATCCCACAATAGGAAAAAGAGAAATCAGAAAACAGATCTGAAATGTAGCAATTCCCCTAAACAAATACCAGGGGATGAGCATTCAAACTATTCCCCCAGTTGACCTCAGGTTCTTTTCCCCAGGAAGACTCACAGATAGATCGTCGATCATTCTGTCTTCAAAGGGATGCTCTTCACTGAAGATCCAGGAATACTTGTAGCTCTCCAGGAACATGTTGCAAGCACGATGCCTGAGAAGCAGAAAGGCAGGTCAATTGTGTCCTCCGCCCCAGCCAGATGATTCCCATTTTGGCAGTGTTAGGGAAACACAGACCTCTGGAATGGGTCTATGCCAACTCACCTTGGCCAACTTGCCACAGGACAACTCACCATGGCCAACTCACTGTGGAACAACTCATCGCGGGACAAGAGCTACATTAATATCGAAGGAATAGTCGGATAGAATAATTAATCATGAGCCTCAGTGGCGCAGTGGTTAGAGGGCAGTACTGCAGGCTACTTCTGCTGCTTGCCGGCTTCCTGAAATTTGGCAGTTTGATTCTCACCGGCTCGAAGTTGACTCAGCCTCCAACCTTCCAAAGTTGACTCTAAAACACTTAGGGAGGGCTGTAAAGCACTATGAAGCAGTCTATAAGTCTAAGTGCTATTGCTATTAAAGAAAGAATGAATGCCAAAGGAGGGACAAAATGAAATTTGAATGACAAAAATTAAAATACTTTTTAAAAACTATTTTAAATAATTAAATCGAATTGTTATGTATCACTGTGAAATGGTATGTAAGTCTATTAAAGAAAGAATACCAAAGGAAATGTGAATGACAATAATTAAAACACTTTTTAAAAATATTTTAAGTAATTAAATTGTTGAATTGTCCTGCAGTGAGCTGTCCCATGGCAAGTTGGCCATGCTGAATTGACCATGGTGAGTTGTCTGAGGCGAGTTGGAGGAGGCGAGTTGTCCAGTTCTGGCTGGAAGAGATGAATCCGTGTATGGAATGACTCTTATTCCAATCAGGGGACCAGCCAACCCAGCTGTATTTACTCACCTGGGCAGGTTATAGAGGGGTGTCATGCGGAAGCACGCAACCACTGCACGCCGCTGCTTGGAGAGCAATTTGTGCCACGCGGCTTTCTTGGATTTGTACGGGTGCTCTAACTGCAGGAGAAGGCAGAAGAGAATCGGGGTTGGAAGATAGGATGGCCAGTGCTTCCTTCCTTCCTCTTTACCTGCTCCCATGATCCATCAAGAAGATGGGTTACTAGGTTCCAATCCACTCTTATCATATCCACAAGGCCTTCCCGAGTGACTTGTGGTTAGCTGGACAGCCGACAAGTCCACTGAATTGCCTTGGAGGCTTATATGCTCTCAGCACGCAGAGTTATTGAATGAATGTCTAGAACAGTGGTGGATAACCTTTTGGGCTCCTGTGCCAAAAATTGGGCATGCACAGGCGCTCGCCAGCACCCAGAAGGCAATGTGCCCCCCCGCCTGCAGCGCGGCGCAATTCCCCGGCTCCCCTCCTTACCTGCACTGCACCTCAAAACTGATTTTCGGCTGGTTTGAGGCCTTTTTCGGCCTCCTAGAGGCTTGGAAAAAGCCTCCGCAGGCTGAATAGGCCTGTTTCGTCACTTCCGGTATTACAGGAAGTGGCAAAATGGGCCTATTCGGCCTGTGGAGGCTTTTTTCAAGCCTCTGGGAGGCTGAAATAGGCCTCAAACCAACTGAAAATCAGTTGTGATGCATGCGCCATCATGGGTCTAGAAGGATGATTTTGATGTTAAAAAAAGGAATTTTTTTTAAAAAGGAAACAAAGTGGAAATAAGTTTTTTTTAAAAAAAAAATCTAATGAGGACTTTTAACAAAATGGACCATGAGTCCCCATGCATGGTGGGGTGGGAGAGTAAGGGGTCCTGAGTAATGGATATTATTGCAGTGTTGATGTTAAGCTGGGCTGCCATTCTGCTTATATTTATTGTTGGTGCTTTTTCGTTGCTGATGGATTTTTTTTAAGTTGACTTTTAAATTGGGCAGCTACTGAGAATCGCGGTTGTGAAATTGTTCAAATCTGGGAAGCTCTCAGCGGCCATCAAAAACGTAGGTAGCAAATCAAATACCAACCGCCCTGTGCGAACTCATAGACAGGGACTCCTTGGGGTCCCGTCGGCCGGGTAATGCCGGCTGGCGGTCCCCCGACGACGTGCCTATTCTGTCGCGGTCCCTGACCTCTGGAATCAACTTCCCCTGGAGCTCCGCCTGGCCCCTGACCTCCGCACCTTCCGCTATGACCTGAAGACCTGGTTGTTTAACCAATCCGGGCTGTGACCCCTGGGAGGGGTGGTTTTAGATTTTGGATTGATTTTAAGTTTGCATTTTGTAATTATGTTTTGGGGCTGTTTAGTCTAATTCTTTTTTAAGTATTTATTGTTATTGTTCTGTGAGCACTCGAGTCGGAGATGGGGCGGCATATAAATCCCACTAATAAATAAATAAATAAAATAAATCCTATTCTTCAACCTGTGAACCTACCAAATCCCTTTGTGGGTCCGTACCTGTTCCAGGTGGTAGAGCACAGCAGACACCTCTTGTACCCGTTTGACAATCTTCTCTGGCTTGTTGGAGTCCTCGGCTTTCCCAGCCATCTCCTTGTAGAGGGCCATCTGCCAGCGCATGGAGGAAGAGTTCTCACACTGCAAGGCAAATGGGGACATTCACAGAACCACAGGCCACCTGAAACATCACCATTCCACCCCACTCCCCTTTAAATGAGGTCTTAAAACTGGCCTCCATCCCCAAGTCCTGGTTAGAATGAGTGATGGATCCCTTGTGGGATGTTAATGCTTTTTCCACATTTTTTTTCCCTGCTAGATTCCGAATTTTATTATAGACATTGCTATGTAGTATTTTGTAAGCTGCCCAGACTAGGGAGGAAGGGAGGGAGGGAGGGAGGGAGGATAAGAAGGAAGGACAAGAAGAGAGGGAGAGAGGAAGGATGAGGGAAGGAAAGAAGGAGAAGGAGGAGGGAAGGAGGGAGGAGAGAGAAAGAAAGAAGGAAGGAAGGAGGAAGAAGGAAGGAAGGAAGGAAAGAAAGAAAGAAAGAAAGAAAGAAAGAAAGAAAGAAAGAAAGAAAGAAAGAAAGAAAGAAGTTAGATACTATTCTGTAATTCATCCAGGCAGGAAGAGAGCAAGTTTATTTATGGCAAAACCTACAAAACCTGAATTCCCAAAACATCACTTTCTGGAGCAGTTCCAGGTCCTCACCTTGCCTTGAAGATGAAGGTTGTTGTTGAGATATTCACGCACCTCTTCATCAGTGTCTTTCTGCAGAAAAGGAGAGCAATCACATGAACAAAGCAACCAAGGAACAATCCCAGAAAGAACCTGCTCCAACCGGTTTATCCCTTCTTAAATAAACCATCCATTGTGATTTCTGAACATTTGCGTTCCTTGACCGACAGGACCTCAGGATTTGTATCCTTGATGGCAGGATATAAATCACTGAAATCAAAGAGAGAACTCAAGAGGAGCATGGTCATTGTGATCCTCTGTGTGTGTGTGTGTTTTGTGTGGGGTGTATGTAACAAAGTTGTCCTTTGTAGCTTCTCTATCCTTCCTCAACTTGGAAAGGGAATGCCCATTTCATACTCTCTCCATCATCTGGGCTGCTTCGTTCATGCTCTTCAGCTCCACAGTTGAGTAGACCTTCCAACATTGCTTCATGTCTAGTCAATCACAATCAGCCTGGTCAACCATTGGAGATCTGGGGCTTTGCCATTGGCCTGGTTTCCTTAGCAGTCCCCACCCCAGGACCCTCACCAAGGCATAGCGTATCTTGGCCAGGCTGATCAGCTCTTGGTCGGTTGGGGAACACATGTTCAGGCCGATGGGAAGCATCTTCTTCAGCGTGGCCACGATGAGGGACGTGTGGACGGAATAGCGGTCCCCTCGGCGTTTCTTCTTGTGCCGTTCCTGGTCCGAGCCACCTGACTGGGAGAGGAAGAGCCAAGTCAGCTTAGTGGGAAAGAGAGGTTGTGCCACTCAGGTTGTCCCCTGGCATGCCAACAGCTCGACCGGGCAAAAGCTTTAATGACCAAGCACAGCTTCAGACATGGGGATTCCATGACCTGGTAGGAAAGCTGGACCAGGTCCTCTCTCAAGAGAAGATGGGAGAGAAGAAGCTGTAAAGTCTAGGGCAGGGATGTCCAACCTTGGCCACTTGAAGACCTGTGGACTTCAACTCCCAGAATTCCCCAGCCAGCATGTTGAAGTTGAAGTCCACAGCTCTTCAAGTGGACAAGGTTGGACACCTACGATCTTAGTGTGGCGAAAGTGACAATCCAGAGACTTGTTGCCTCCAATACTCAGGGATCTGGGATCGATCAGTGTTGCTTCCAAGACTGTCTGTCAGAAGCGCGTGGATCAAAATCTCATTCCATGCATTCGCCTTTTGATCCATCAACGCAGA
Organism: Naja naja; assembly: GCA_009733165.1. Taxonomy (NCBI): domain Eukaryota; kingdom Metazoa; phylum Chordata; class Lepidosauria; order Squamata; family Elapidae; genus Naja; species Naja naja. Next base: position 27,037,693 of record CM019160.1, on the reverse strand, counting down.
GACAGAGAGGAGGACTTTTACTGGCCTTCAGAAGAGACGATGCACATGCAGAGGTTATGCCTGGGTAGGGGAAGGGTCTTCTGGGGATGAGAAGGGGGAGGGGGTGTTAGCCAGTGTAGAGAGGGCCCGTTTGGAACAACTGGAGAAGAGATACGGAGCTGCAGATCTAGGAACGTGGAATTAAAACAAGTAACACAGAGGCAGTTGCTGGGTTAGGTAAAGGGAATTATGGGACATTATAGCGGGATCTGTGGAAGTGCTCATGTCAAGAGGTCAAGGGTATCTGCGGTCAGAAAAGTCAAGATGGTGGCTGCAATGGTGTGATCCAAGCTCTGCCTGTTTTTAAAGGGATGCATCTAAAGCAGAGGTTGGATCACATCCTAATAGCCATCGAGTTGATTTGTTTTTTGACCGCATCCTACAGCACGGGTGGGCAACTGATTTTCCCAAAGGGCCACACGAAAAATTGGGGCTGTTGTGGAGGCTGAGCCAAGAATTCTATGAGGGTGTGTAGGGACGTATATAAATTGGGAAAAAAAGATAGCAATCGCCTTCAAAATAAAATAAAAAACACGTGGACCGGAACAGAGACAGCTGAAGGGCCCCGAGGTGGCCTGAGGGCTGTAAAATGCCCAGGTCTGCCCCACAGAATTGTAGTTGGAAAGTAGATTCTGAACTTATATTTGGTAGACCAGGCGTCTCCAACTTTTCCGGCTCAGCGGATCTGACAGTGGCGGGATGGGGGTGGGATAGGTTTCTGCATGAGCTCACCTAACACTTCCGTGACCCAATTCTGAACAGGCCACAGCCTGGCACTGGGCTGTGGCCCAATAGGGACCCCTGTTGTTGTAGTCAACAGGAGGAAAAATAATCAGATTTCTGAGACACGCAGTGGTGGGATTCAAATGATTTTAACAACCGGTTCTCTGGCCTAAGGATTTCTTCCAACAACCAGTTCACCAAACTGCTCAGAAAAGTTAACAACCGGTTCTCCCAAACCTGGTGCGAACCGGCTGAATACCACCACTGTAGACACCTGGACCAAATGTTCAAAACAGGCAGGAGTGAGTTGGAGTGGCGGGGAGAGGCCCTCTTCCTCCCTCCCTCCCTGAGATCAAAGTGAAATGAATTAATTCAGATCAATCAAGACGCCAAGACGCCGTTCCAGCCTCTTTGCCCCGCTTAACGGTCAGCCTCGCCAAACAGCCTCGCTCAATCTCTACGCAGAACTGCACACCAAGCATGGTCGGCAGCCGGGAGACGAAGGGGCATGGACAGGCAACCTCTTCCTCCCTCCCCCCCCAAGAGTGACAGGGCAGGATGATGGGCTCTGGGGCAGTACAGGGAGAAGAAGAGGGCCAAGAAGGTGGATTGGGATTAGGAGAAGGACTCCTGAGGCATGCTGGGAATTAAGGGATGTCTTTTTTTTTTTAGTAATGGGTTTTGGAGACTCCGGGACCAATTGGTTAGTTAGAAGGAGGAGGAGGAAGAGGACATGCTGTGGCATGTCAGAACTATTCTAGAGCATGGCTGCCCGCTTCAACATGGCGTGAGTCCCACTAACTGGGTGATTTGACAGGCAGAAGTTGCCACCCATCGCATGTCTGTTGCGTTGCGGCCAGACCTGCAAAAAAGCTACTGCACTTTTGTCATCGTCCATGCAGCCGCAGCCCCTTCCCTTCCTCCCGGGCCCCCAATTGACTTTGCAATGACACCCCCCCGCCCCGCCTCACCCCTAAACAGGGAGGGAGCGAAGGGTTGCGGCAGAAATATCCCATTGCTCTATCCATGCTGCCTTGACCCTTTGGGCCAGTGGATCAGCTGTGCTTTTGCTAACCTGGCTTTCTTCAGACTAAACCCACATGTGGAGATGGGGAGAGAAGGGAGAGAAGACAGGAGAAAGAGAAGGTTAGAAGAGGCGTCATCCCCGCCTCGCCATTACTCAGAGGAAGGACTCAAAGCAAGAATCATCTGTCCAGAACTTGGTGGATCTAAGATCTTATGAAATCTTCCATCACCCAGAGGTTGGTTTCTTCCTCCCCACCCCGCAAGCAATATCTGGTCAACTGATCCAAAGAGAACACTTGTAGCTCAGGGTTGAATTGTGAGATCCTTCATGTTCTCTGAGTTTGGCCGTTTTTTTGCAGACATTTTATCGCCCGACTAGGGAACATCATCAGTGCTAGGAGAAAGGGGGTTTATAAGCAGAGAGCAAACCCCACTCCTTTCTAGCACGGATGCAGAGGTGGTATTTTTTTTTTTAATTACATTTATATGCCGCCCTTCTCCGGAGACTCAGGGCAGCTTACAATTTTTGGGATACAACCCAGTGTGCTCAGCAATAGCCTTCATTCCATTGTATATGCCTGCTTATTACTAAGCGGCATTTTTACAAGGTCAGCTAATTGCCCCCAACAATCTTGGGTCCTATTTACCTACCCCGAGGAGGAAGGCTGAGTCAACCTTGAGCCTGGTGGGATTCGAGCCTGCGTTGTAGGCAGCTGGAACTTAAGTGCAGGCAATTAACAGCCTGAGCCACCAAGGCCCTTATTCAGCAGGTTCTGACCAGTCCTGAAGAACCGGGAGCAGAAATTTTGATAGTTTGGAGAACCAGCAAATGCCACCTCTGGCTGGAGGTTTTACAGTATCCTTACCCTGCCACACCCACCAAGCCCACAGAACCGGTAGTAGAAAAATTTGAATCCCACCCCTGCACTGATGATGTTACCTACTTGGGCAACGAAATGTCTGCAAGAAAAGAACCGAGCTCAGACAGCACCAAGGGCCCGTACAATGGATCCAATGTATCAGAAATGATCAAACAGGAGGATTAATTTCTCACCGTATCTTGCCTTTTTTTTTCTTCCTTCCCAAAAGTAGAAAGGGGACGAAAAACCCATGTTTTTACTTCTTGTTAGTTGCAAGAGGGTGGAGAACGGGCAAACGAGATCGATGGGAAAATCCTTGGCTAAGGAAGGCGTCGGGGCGATTCGGCAAACGATGCCGATGGATGTAACCAGTAGTGATATGCTCCCGGTTCGGACCGGTTCGCCCGAACCGGTCGTAAAAAAAGCCTCCAATAATCAGCTGAGAGGAGAAAGAAGAGAAAATCCCACCTCTCTTGTTCATCCTCTCAGCTGATTGGCACTGCAGGCCTCAGCTGGTGTCTGGAAAGCTGCACATGTGCGTTAGGTGGGTGCGCAATCACCGAACCGGTAGTGGAACACATAGGATCCCACTGCTGGATGGAACTGATGTCCTGCAGGCCACTTGCACGTTAACGCTGTCACACAAATGATGTAAATTCCCACACTTGTTATACGTTCTAGTTTGAGTAGGGATGCCTAAATAACGGATATATTTTCCCACCATTTGGGGCATTAAAAGGAGATTTTGTTCTGTTCTCTCACTTCGTGAAGAATCTACATAAGAGAAGATCTGTAGGATTACACCTGCACGCTAAACGTTTAGAAAATGAGTAGCTAAGCCAAGGCCACCTAGTAAGTTGACTCCTACCCTGAAACCCTGCAGCCCTCGGACACATCCTGTCCACCTGGAGCTCAGAAACGGCCGAGTACCATCCCTACTGTGCTGACCTCCTGGGAGGGTTTGATTGTGTTTTAACCTTGGGGTTTTAAAATTGCATTTGACTTGTTCCTTGTTTAATTTGTTTTTAGGTAATTATTTATTGTTAGGTTTTTAGTTGTGAGCCGCCCCGAGTCCTTTTGGAGAGGGGACGGCATACAAGTCGAATTAAATAAATGAATAAAATAAAATACTGAGATGGTATCGTGGCTTCAAGGATAGCAAGAGATGCTAAGGGGGACCTACCCACTACCTTTCCCCCCGCCCCCGTGCTGAAGGAGGAGAGCCCAGCAAACTTCTCACCTTGGACATTTTACTTTTGCTGTCGGCTGTCAGGAAGGACATGTTGTTGATTTCGTTCTGAACAACGAAGTTCTGCTCTTCTCGTTTAAAATTCTGTAGGAGGAAGAAGAATCAGATGTAGGACTTCTGCACGGGGGTTCCACCCAGGGGTGGGCTGCTGGGGGGGTTCGCAGGGGTTCGGGAAGAGCCCCTAGCTAAGATTCTGTGCATTTCGGAGAACCCCCAAATCTCACTCCTGGCTGGCCCCGCCCCGCCCCTCCAAGGGGTCCTCACGTGGCCCGTCGTGGATGCAGCTAAGTGCAAAGCACGCACGGAGACTCAGGGACAGTGAAAAACGGGCCTCCCGGAAATTCAGGAAGGCTGGAAATGGATGCATTTCCAGCTTCCAGAGAGCCTCCAGAGTCCGGGGAGGCCGTTTCCAGCCTCCCGGAGGCTTGAAGAAAGCCTCCGGAGCCCCCGGCCATGGTGCAGGAGGCCGACTAGGCCACACCCACCATGGCCACGCCCACCTAGCAACCAAGCAGAGAACCCATTGCTAAAATTTTCAAATCCCACCCCTGGTTCCTACCCAACGCACGCAGGCCACGTTACTTACAGCAGAGGTCTCCAACTTTGGTAACTCTATGACTTGTGGACTTCAAGTCATAGAGTTACCAAGTCATAGAGTTACCACATAGAGTCCACAAGTCATAGAGTTACCAAGGTTGAGACTCCTGAGATACAGAACCTTCTTTGTGACATTGCATCGGTCCGTCCCACCTGGACAGGCTGTGGGAATCCCGGAGGTGGAGGCAGGGTCCCCGCACCCTCCTGGCCTTCCAAAAAGGAGCTACATTAAAAAATACTTCTGCACGGATGGATCCTAGCGTTCAAAAAGACAACGAGCAGGTTTTCTCGCTCTGTTCCTTCTCCAGCGTTTTCAGCAGAAAGACAACTTGGAAATTGAACCCACAAGCCTGCCACTCTGCTACCCCCGCCACAAAGCTCACTCACGTGGGACTTGGACCAATAAATAAAGATTTCCCCAATCATCCGGAACAGCTCCTCAGCATCCAAGTTGGGCTCGGTCAACCAGTGGGCCCTACAGATGCAAAAGGAATGGTTGGTTGAGTGCCTTCTTCTATCCTGTTTCCCTGAAAATACGACCTACCCTGAAAGTAAGTCCTAGCTTGATTTCTACATGTGCCCAATATAAGCCCTACCCCCCCAAGTAAGTCCTACTTAAGATCCTGCCCACTCCAGAGTGGACGGGTAAAAATTAAGCTAGGCTAGTGTGTGGAGTGTGTGGAGCTGCCCTACTACTTACCTTTGGACAGGTGACACCTGCCTTGGCGGCCCATTTCTTCTGCAGATGGCAAGGCTGGCAAGGTAGCCATTTAGGGCTTTATAAGTTAGTAATAACTTATAAAGCCCTAAATGGCTTGGGTCCAGGGTACTGCGGAGCCTCCTGCCTGCATCACATTCCGATTGCCCCGTGCGCTCCCACGGGAGGGGCCTCCTGGGAATACCGTCGGTCAGGCATTGTCGGCTCCCGGCAGGCATTAGGCTTTCTGTGGGGGCCTTTTCTGTGGGAGCCCTATGGAATCAGCTCCCGGCGGATCTTTGTTTGGCCCCTGATCTCCGCTCCTTTCGCCGAGACCTGAAGACTTGGCAATTTCAGCAGGCCGGCCTGGATTGACCATGGGGGCGGGATGTTTTAATAGCATTGTTTACCATCGTAATTTTAATTGTTTTAATGTTTCTTGTAATTTAGACTTGTCTTTATTTAATATCTTTTTATTGTATATATGTTCTTTTTATATGTTCGCCGTCCTGAGTCCTTTGGGAGAAGGGCGGCATACAAGTCTAATAAAATAATAATAATAATAATAAGGCTTTCCTGAAGGCCTCTGTAGCTGATAACAAAACTCCGGATCAATCCAGAGCTCTGTTATTGGCTGCAGAGACCTTCAGGAAAGCTTTGCCGGCTGCAGAAGAAGTTCCTGAAGGCCTCTGACAGTGAAAAGGAGGCCTGGGAGCAACACGCACAAGTGAGGTTAGTCAGTGGGTGACATCCCCCGAAAATAAGACCTGGTGCCTTTTTTTGTGGCAAAATAAATAAATAAAAGACAGGGTCTTATTTTCGGGGAAACACAGTACGTTCCACAGTTCATGTGATCTACTCTGCAGAAACTCAGCACGGAGGCCCACCCTATCAACAAAGGAGAATATTTGTAGCTCAGGGCTGAACTGAGGGCTCCTTGGTGCTCTCTGGGGTTTGTAGTTTTCTTGCAAACATTTCACGACCCAACTAGGTAAGATTTTCAGTGCTAAGGGGGAGTTGGGACTGCTCTCTACTGTATTTGAGTGAGCAAACTCCCCTCTGTTCTAGCACTGATGACGTTACTAAGTTTGGTAAGAAAATATCTGCAAGAAAACTATCAAGCTCAGAGAGCATCAAGGACCCCCCACACAAGGTGCCATGCAATGTACCTTCTTTTGATCTTCTCTTTTTCACTTTCTGTCTCTTTCTAACAATCCTGCCTTGGTTTTTTTTAAAATATAAACGGGGACAGCGAACTACCCAAAACAGGTTTTCAAGGTAACAGATCAAGTAGCATTTATTTATTGATATATAAGCCACCTATTTAATTTTTAGAAATAACTCAAGGCAGTGAATGTATCCAACACACCTTCCTCCTCCTATTTTCTCCACAACAACCCTTTCAGGTGGGTTGGGGAGAGAGAGAGGGTGGGAGGGAGGGAGGAGGGAGGGAGAGAGAGGGGAGGAGGACTAGGTGGGACTAGAACTCACTGTCTCCTAGTGATGGGTCCGAAGCCATCCGATTGGATTTTGGGGCCTAAAGCGGGACTAGAACTCCCCGTCTCCTGGTGATTAGCCTGACGTCACTCAGCTGGTTTTCATGGCTAAGGCGGGACTCGAACTCACAGTCTCTTGCTTTCTAGCCTGGTGCCTTAACCACGAGACCAAACTGGCTCTCTTGAAATCCTTGCACTGTGTTTCCTAACTACACCCACCTGTCATTACCTTGCAAGTTGCAATCTGCACCTTACGCGCGCGTGCATGGATTTGGTTCACCCACTGCGGATTACCTGTTGTTGTCCACATAGCGGATCAGCAACGGGTAGAGGGCGTAGAGGTCGCGACACAGCACGGAAAACTCATCCCGGATGAGTAGCTCCGTGTCCTCCGATTCGGACTTGGCCTCCAGCCGCAGCTGTTCTTCTTCCGCCACGACTTTCCCGGACCGCTTCTTCAGCTTCTCCATGGTGGGGATGAAGTGGGAGCGCAGCAGTTCGGGCTTGGCCTTGCTGACAATGGGCTGTGCAAAGACTGCGCGAGGAAGAGCCTCCTCAGTCGGGAGCAGGCTACCTTTCCCCAAGTTTTAAAGTTAAAGAGTCCCTCCCACAATTCCATAGGGCAGTGGTGGCTAACCTTGTTAGGCTCCTGGGCCATAAATTGTGTGCACGCTTGCTCTCGCGTGCCAGCACTGAGAAGACAATGCGCACCTCCCATGTCCTCTACGCATGTGTGCGCAATGCCCCCCCCGCCGCCCCCTTGCCTGCACTGCACCTCACAGCTGATTTTTGTATAAAAACAAACCTTTTTTGATGCGGTGCTGGGAATTCTTTGCATTCCCAGCCAAGAGTCATTTAAACCTAATTGTCCAAAATAAGAGCAAGCCCTTTCAAGGTTGTGAAGGGCTGCCAAGAACAAAAGTCTAATTACTGATAAATATCCACCAACAGAAGTTTCAAAAACAAACTGGAGTAAGCAGGGCTTCAACGAGGACTCAGAGTCTAAAGAACTTCTTTGCTTCCTGCAAAGAAGCCAACCCCGAAGGCTGGCTTTTATCCCTTATGGGAGGGGCCATCACCTTCCAGCCTTACTCCCGAGTCGCCCTTGCTGCTTCAGCTGCTCTCTTCTTTGAGCAGCCCTGTGCACATGCACACTGGGCACAGGCTCCCCGGGGTCCTCTGCTTCAGTGCTGCCAGACTCCAAAAACTCTGAAGGCAGCACCCCACATCCACACCTGCTGCCAGCGAACCACAACAAGACAGCTCAGGGGTCCTTATCACCTTTGCTTAGTTTTATACCTTATTATGTGATTTCTCTCCAGAGCAAAATTTCATCCCGTTTGTAAAGAAAGAAAGGCCTCAATCCCAGCACCCAGGCTCCCCCTTCGTACCTGCCAACCGCTTCATCCAAGATGCTTCATCTATGCCCAGGTTGTTGACAATGATCTTCAGGATGTTTCCCAGCAAGGTGTTGAGCTGGTCCGAGGTCACTTCGGTGCACCAGGGACCCTGCATGTTGGTCTCCGGGCCTCTCTCCCACCAACGGGGCAAGTAGTTGCAAAGCATTGGCAGGGTGACCTCGATTACATGGGGCATTTCGGTGTAGCGAGCCCCCGACTCTGCCAGCCCATTGATGTCCTTCATCAGCTTCTCCAGGACTGGAATATCTGGACACATCTCCTCCACACAATTCGGTAGGCCTAAGACTGGAGTAGAAGACAGGCGTGTTTAAATTTCTGGAGATCTGGAAGAAAAAAGAGGTCAGTCAATGAATAGGCACAGCAACTAAGTCAGCCAATGAGGACTGTTTGGAAACTGAAACTGGAAGTAGCCTTGGTGTGGCTCTATATTAAGCTCTGCAGCTCTGAAGCTATGTTGAGCTCTGAGTCTGCCTATTGAAATTTATTTATTTATTTATTTAATCATGTATTTTTATAAATAAATGTTAATTCAGCTTGATTGTTTAATTTGGTTTTATCTAACTTATTGTTGTGTGATTTTATTTTGTAATTTTTATTTAAATAAATAAATAAATTTCATTTATTTTAAATGAAACTGCTTCTCTCCTCTGCTTGCCTGCTGAACTAAAGTGAAACTGATGTCTGTTTCTGAGCAATTGAAGTTACTTGCAACATGTTTCTGTCTGAGTTTGCTCCATGTTGGAGAAATCTACAACTGGTTTGTAAAATCTACTTATTATGTTTATAAAGATGTTAAATGAAGCATCAGCCACCTGTGTTTATTTTCCTGGCGCTGAATTAACACTGCAAAACTCTGAATAGTGTCTCATAAACCAGGTTCTCCAATTGAGCACCTTCACAGGCTGGGTGTCATCAATCACGTTCTCCAATTAAATCTATTTGCGGGCAAAAGCTCTGGTGGTTTAGTTACAATCTTTTAAACTTGGAATGTATTTACAGGCCATAGAGCAGCATTTCCGAGACCGTCATAACTTCAAACTACCAGTTGTAGGTTGAGGATTACCTGTACACCTGTGTGCAAGTCCTTACTGAAAAGTTCTGAACTCTAGCACATAGCTGGGCCACTATGCCAGCTTCAGGACCTGGCTCAGGAATTCTGGGAGTTGAAGTCCACAGGTCCTAAAGCGGCCATAGTGGCTCACCCCTATTCTAGGGGACATGGTAAAAGAAAACCCCATCTTTTCCAATAAAAAAAAGAAAAGGATGGAAAAAGATGACGGGAGGCACGAGAAAAAAAAGGGAAGAGCCTAAATGGGCACCCCCTGCCCAATGAGGAAAGGGAGAGAATTGGAGGAAACGTCAAGGCGAAAGGAACATTGCGGTCCCTTGCTTCCTTCTGTCATACTCACTGGCTCTCTCTCTCGGGGATTTGGTGGTGTAAACCGAACAAGGGTTGAATTCGTTGAGGTGCGGCTCCAGGAAAGCCACGGGCATCGCCGCTGCCAGCCGAGCCAAGCATTCTCCAAGTTGGGGCCTCTGTCTGCAGAGAGGGACAAGAGACAAAGCCGTAATGTGCATGGCTCCAGGCTAGGCCCTCACTTGACTCCTCCTCCCATCCTGGCCAGCCATTCCCCAATCTCTTGGCTCCATCTCACCACAAAGGGTTTATACCAATGATGGCTAACATTTTCGTCGTGTGGCAAAAGGTTCACCATCACGGGTCTATACCCTTCCAGCTGAGCCCAACCTTGTCCTCATGCTCACCTCTCTACATACGGGTTTTTGGTTGTCCCCAGGGAGTAGATGCTGCACAGAGTTCGGTAGCAGGAGACCTGGACGTCATCCACTGAAGGGGCACAAAGAGAGAGAAAGAGAAAGAGAAAGAGAAGAGAGAGAGGAGAGAGAGAGAAAGAGAGAAAAGGAGACAGAGAGAGAGAGAGAGAACAGAAAAAGAAAAAAGAGGACAGAGAGAAGAGAGAGGGACAGAAGAGAGTAAAGAGAAGAGAGGAGGAGATAGTGAGAGAGATGAGAGA
>CM019160.1:27011370-27026552 GCA_009733165.1 Naja naja | reverse complement strand
TTGGAGTGCTTGGATGAGGGCAGGAGAGGAATTCCAAGGAAGTTCTCCAGAAGTTGCTTCCGGACCCTGGTTTTTTGAGTCAAAGCAAAACACTCAGCAGTTGATGCAACTTGGGCGGTCTTGGAGGGGCTGTGTATCTACTACATCTTTATTTACCTACCTACCCATCCATCCATCCATCCATCCATCCATCCATCCATGAATGAATGAATGAATATATATGAATAGAATAGAGCTGGAAAGGACCTCCTGCTCAAGCAGGAGACCCTATCCTATTTCAGACAGGTGGCTGTCCAAACTTTCCTTTCAAAACCGCCAGCGATGGAGCACCCATAACTTCTGGTGGGAAGTTGTTCCACTGGTTAATTGTCCTCACTGTTTGGAAGTTTCTCCTTAATTCCAGGTTGCATCCATTATTTATTGTCCTGCTGTCTGTCTGTCTGTCTATCTCTAGCCAGCCAGCCAGCCAGCCAGCCAGCCAGCCAGCCAGCCAGCCAACCATCCATCCATCCATCCATCCATCCATCCATCCATCCATCCATCCATCCATCCATCCATCTATCTATCTATCTATCTATCTATCTATCTATCTATCTATCTAATCATCTTCTTGACCCAACAGTAACATAAAATAAATAAAACCACAAAGGCAGATTTACCTTGGCGAAGAACTTGATCTCCTGTTCATGGGGGGACTTCTCTACTCTTCCGCTGCTCACCACAGCCTCTGAAGCGGGGGCAAAAAATAGATCAGGAAATAGACCCTCCAAGAAATGCAAAAAGTCTGCTTAAGATGGCTTGGATTATAATAACAGAATTTTTAATTCTGGGCAGCCTATCTCCTTCTTTCCCTCTTATACCGAAGAGACTCAAAGAGTGGCAATCTTGAGTTTCTTTCTCACACGCTCTTGTCTTCCTGGGCTGAATTCATATTTTGCTAATGGCCCTTTACATTCTTTTTTCAAGGTCAACGCTGCAGCGCTCTACAACTTTATCCTGTTGTTCTGTTAGATGAAAGTGACGCTGTGTGACCTCTGATCACAGAAGAGGTGATCTCGAGAACCTAAGGTGGATCTAAAACGGTCCAATTGTATTTGACTATGGGATCCAAGCAGCCCAGAAATAGCTAATCTGTTTTTCCCACTATCAGAATGGACAAATGAACTCAGAGATTGTATCGCAAATGCTTCTGCACCAGACCCTGTTCCCTGTCCAGCAGTATAAATAAGAAGGTGGGATTCTGAATTCCAAGCCTTCTTCTATCTTCCCACTTTCCATCTTCCTCTCCCAGGAAATCATGGGGTAATGCTATGGAGCCCAGTGTACGGCCTCCAGCAACTTGCTAAAGACAGCAACCAGGAGAGGAAGGGGACAGCCTCTTACCCAGGTGGGCAATAAATTCTTGGGAGATGTCCATCCATTTCAGCAGCTGCTGTAGGAATCCAAAGGCGAAGCGTTTCTCAATGGATGAGGTGTCCAATTCCATGTCCTTCAGACCCCTGGGAGAAATGACGGAGTTTAAATTCAGGGATGGTAAAAGATTGTGCTCTGGCTTTACACAGAAGGTGGTTGGTTTGGTTTTGCCTTACTTGTTCATGAATGATGGACCAATGCTACTTAGATCTAGAACTACTTTTATTATCTATTTATCTTATAAATCGGAATGTGCGCCACATTTTATCTTCGTGTGAACTAGGAAGGAGCTTATCTGAGACATTTGCTTGGTTGCTTTCTTGATCTAGGTTAAAGCCCCACTTATCTAACCATTGAGTGGGTTGCTGTTCTTCCTTCTGTCCCTCCAAGGCCCTTCTCTATGCACTCTACAAGCAGAGACCCCAAAACCCTTTTCCAGGAACTCTCAAATGTCCCCAATACACAGTGCTTTGCTCGCTCAGCAGTCATTTTATTTATTAAGCACTTAAACCTAAAGGCAGCTCAGATCCAGGTGAAAACAACAATTAACTAATAGTTTAAAACCAACGATCATCGTAAACTAAAAGGTCCTTGATATGCAAATATATTAATCCCTCTACATTCAAAGCAGTAAAAAAAATAAATATTTATTTTAAAACAAATTTAAGAAGAGGAGAATCTTTGTAGGCCAAGGTTGGACTGTGGGGTCCTTGGTACTCTCTGAGCCTGGTGGGCGTTTCCTTACCAAACTAGGTAACATCATCAGTGCTAGAAGGAAGTGGGGTTTGAAGAATGGAAGAGAAGGGCTGCACGGTCCTTGGTGCTCTCTGAGCTTGGTTGCTTTCCCGCAGACGTCTCATTACCAAACTAAGGAACATCATCAGTGCAATGGTAAGAAGCCACCCTAGATCAGCCTCCTCCTGCTTTTAAGCTCCTTCTATACTTACCGAGTCACCGCGTAGCCGTTAAGCTGTAGGAATTTAAGCAACTCCTGAGCTTTCTCCCGGTCCCGCGCCTTCTCCTTGGCCGTCAGCGTGTCATACGGCACCAGCAAGGGGTGAGTTCCACCTCCTTGGAGACAAAGAGAAAGCAGGTGAGTTTTCCCCCTGCAGGCGCAAAAAGGAAAGAGAACATCGGTCTCCTTCAAAAGCCAACACAAGGCTCAGGATCCCACCTTTGCTTTCCAGCTCTAATTTCTTCTTGCGTCCCCAGGTGTTGTGGTAATTCTCCGCCAGTTGCTCTGCCATGGCCTGTGGAGAGAGACCCGTAGGGTAGATAGGAAGGACCCTGTCATAGCCAACTTAATCCTAATTTACACAGAATTATAGGGCTAGTAGGGAGAGTGGTGCGGTGGCCGAGAGGGGGAGCCCTCGCCTCACAATCAGGAGGCCGTGAGTTCGATCCTTGGGAGAGGCAGATATTTCTCTCTCTGGAATGAGAATGTATCTGCCGAATATAACTCCGCATTGACAACAGGAAGGGCATCCGGCCAGTAAACACTCGGCTCCATTCAGTTGCCCAAGACTCCCACCCCACAAGGGATTATGGGGTCATTAAAAGTAGATGATGATGAGATTTGGGCTTCCAGCTGGGCGCTGCGTTGATGCGGAGCTGAGGAGCGGATCGCCACTCTGAAAGAATCCGATTTTCGCTGTTTGATGGCTTCCAGGAGCATGTCAGACCTTGGAGGGGTAGACAGACGAAAGGGGAAGACCTGGAGATCCCGAGGATCCCCGAGACTGCAAGAGAATCCCCCGAAAACCAGCAACAGAAGAGGGAGATCGTACAGATCGGAACCAAAGATGTGGCAGCCCAGCAGCTTAAAGAAGGAAGGAAGGAAGCCAAGAGTGGAGAACAGCAAATTGAGCAGTGGGAAGGTGAAATTAAAGAAGATTTCTAGAATATTGATTTATACTACAAAGGGAAATTGAAAATTGAAACTCCAAACCGAACAGTGTAGCGAAGTGGCAGAAATATTGGAAGGAGTACTAATTAATTCGTGCTGGCTAACGGAGTGCTGAAAACGGAGCAGCTGAAGGGTGAGACAACAGCTTTTCCTTTTATCCTGGGAGTTGAAAAGTGGGTTGTATAACTATATTTTTTGGTGTTTGACGTTTGAGAACTGTGGAAGGAAAAGAGAAAGTGACAGTGATGGTGCTCAAGTGAGACAGAGAGATCTGAAGAACAGCTGAGAGTAAAAGCTTGAAAGGAGAACCAACTGACACTTTTGAAAGATTTAAGGGAAGGATTGAGGAAAGGAATTTTATAATTGCAATATTTGTCTGATAACTGTGATAACGAAAAAAGGAAGAAGTAAGATAACTAAGAGTTCTAAGTGGAACTGGACTGTGTGGAGAAAAACAATAAAGGAGCAAGAAGAAGAAGAAGCCATAACAGAAAGGAGAATCGAAACGGTGGAAGTGACTGTGCAATTTTAAGGAGGACATTTTGAACTTGAACTAAGAACTGTGATCAGGTATTTATCAAAAAAAAAAAGACAACGACCATGGACTACACTCAAGTTGTTAAACGTAGATGCAACTAAATAATATTGGTAAAACATAATCTTAATAGATATATAGTACATGTCTTAGAATATCGAGCTAAGAATACTGGTTAATAATTTTTGAATAACTGAACAACTGAAAGCGTGTTGTATAAATATAGAACTCAGATTTCTAAATAATAATTATATAGTAAGAAACTTAGATATTTTTATTCTGAGATAAGCATATAACTAAGAACTCTAAAGAAATAGATTAATTTATATTTATATATAGATAAGAATGTAATTACTTTAATGAATTGGCTGCTCTAAATTAATTAATTAAGCATATAAGACTTGATTCTGTGAGTAAATATATTTGTATTTGATTAATATTGAATTCTCTTAAATATTGTAATAGTTGAATAAGTTTAATAAGTAAAAATAGAAATAAGAGCTGATTGTGAATTTCTGTAATAGAATTTTGGTAATTAATAATATAATAATATATGTATTAATATTACTATTGAACTGAAAAGGAGAGGAAAATAGTACTCTACAAGGGATAGTTGATGGTAGATTGGAAAGAGCTGCTACGGATAGCTAAAATGGCGGCAACAGCAATTACAAATGTAAAATCAGGAAAGAAAACTACAACGATGTCTTCACCTATGAAAACTGTTAACAAATAAACAAGATAGTGACTATTCTGTAGCGGTCCCCGACTTATGGAATGAACTGCCTCTGGACCTCCGTCTGGCCCCTGACCTCCAGACCTTCCATTTAAAGACCTGGTTGTTCAACCAAATCGGGCTGTGATTACCTCACCAGGGCCATGGGATAATTTTAAGTATTTTAATTTGGTTTTATTGGGCTTAAAATTGTTTAATTCTTTTTTTAAATAATTATTGTATTGTATGTTTTAACAGAGCACTCCGAGTCTTCGGAGATGGGGCGGCATATAAGTCCAATAAAATAAATAAATAAAATAATATTATGAAATAGGGAACATTTGGTATGAGTGGTTAAAGAAAAGGTAATATTTGATATTTGGATAAGTTATGGAAAAGACAGGAGATGTGCATTTAATTACAAACTATATAGAGAAATTAAAACATTAAAAGAACGAAGGAGTTATGGTAACAAGGCAGATCACGTCAATGATAAAAGAAAATTTTGTGTGTGTGTGTGTGTGTGTGTGTGTTTTCAGATTTTCATAGGTAGATAGTCTTAGGTATTCGGTCTTATCCCGTGTAAGATTAGGATAAGGATAATACCAAGACCTACATACATACATACATACATACATACATACATACATACATGTTGATTTGTCTGTTTTAAATGTATGTCAAATAAAGGTTTTTTTCTAGAATTAAAAAAACTAAATGATGATGATAGCAACTGAAGTAAGTTTAAGGGAACTTCTAAGCCTCAGTTAACTTATTTATTTATTTATTTGACTTGTCTTCTGAGGGAAGATGCTAGAAAATGTTTCCACGGTGAAAGAAACTGGGCAGAAAGGATGGAATCCCGTTTACTAGGATATTTGCTTGGCCTTCAGATTATTTGCCTGAATGCGGTTGGCAGATCATAGACAGACATCCTCACCTGCAATTCTCTGGAGAGTGTCACTACAGATAGATCTAGTGGCTGAGGATTGTAACCATGGCTGGGATCGTAGGCCTGAAGGAAAACAGAGAAACAGACATGCTTCACATCCATTGTCCCCATGCTTCTCTTGCTGGGTTTATTTCCCTGGTTTGGTCTCCCTGATCCCACCTTCCAGATTCCTGATTCTACCACCTGTTCATTTTTTAATTTTAATTTCATTTTGTGGGAGGGGTGTCCCTGGGGCTTGGCTGTTTTCTTGCAGACATTTCGTGACCCAACTAGGGAACATCATCAGTGCTAGAAGAGAGTGGGGTTCACTGTCTTTTTATATACAATGCAGCGAGATCTCAACTCAGATTCTGAGGAGGCTGTTTTGTTGATTGTGGTGCTGCTTTTCTGGATAACCTTGGTGTTTACATCTAAAGAGTGAGCTGCACATCATGCAGAAGGCCTGAAGCAAAAAAATTGGTACAAACTTTTCTTCTACAAGATTATTTTATAGTTTCACAAGGAACTGTCACTGTTCCTAGGGACAACATTAAGGACAACAGCTAATAGCTAAGGACAACGTTACCAAACCTGACATTAATGTGGATTAATCCCCAGCCAGCCATGCTGGCTGGGGAATTCTGGGAGTTGAAGTCCACACATTGTAAAGTTGTCAGGTTTCAGAAACACTGATTTAGAGTAATTGTTTACCTGGAAACAGGAAGTAGCTAAGACAGGAAGACAATATAGTCAGGAAAAATGGACGGCAAGGAACGTTCTAGAAACCAACCTGGGCTGTCTGTGAGACTTTGCGGGTTTTTTTCTTCTCCGTTTTCTCCTCATTGCCCTCGCGGGCTTTCTCGATCATCCACTCCCAAGCAATCATGGCCTTCAGAGACTCTTTGATGGGCCATCGGTAAATTTCCTTATCCTGTAGGAGGTAAAAAAAAAGAGATAGGTGGTAAATATCTTTTTTTTCTTTTCTGGAAGGTCTCCAAATGTCACATTTGCCTTCCACTCCTGCGTGGACATGGGGAAATCAGGCAATCCTTGGCCCATTTCCGGTGGGAGGAATGGAGTGAAGAAACTCTACCTTTTCAGAGAATGTTTTATAAGGACGCAACATAGGATTGGTCTTGGCCTGCTCATCAACCGCTTCCCCAAAGGACCAGTTGTTCTGAATCTGTGGAAAAAGGAGACTGTGAGACATAGTACTTAGAAACCAGGAGACACTGAGTTATAGTCCTGACTTAGGGCCGCCTGGGTGACTTTGGGCCAATAATCAGGAAACTGGGAGTTCTGGTCCCACCTTACGCATGAAAGCTGGCTGGGTGACTTTGGGCCAATAACCAGGAGATGGTGAGTTCTAGTCCTGTCTTAGGTGTGAAAGCCAGCTAGGTGACTTTGGTCCAATAACCAGGAGTTAGTGAGTTCTAGTCCTGTCTTAGGCATGAAAGCCAGCTAGGTGATTTTGGGCCAATAACTAGGAGATGGTGAGTTCTAGTCCTGTCTTAGGCATGAAAGCCAGCCAGGTGACTTTGGGCCAATAACCAGGAGATGGTGAGTTCTAGTCCCGTCTTAGGCGTGAAAGCCAGCTAGGTGACTTTGGGCCAATAACCAGGAGATGGTGAGTTCTAGTCCCGTCTTAGGCATGAAAGCTGGCTGGGTGATCTTTGGGCCACTAACCAGATGGTGAGTTCTAGTCCCGTCTTAGGCATGAAAGCCAGCTAGGTGACCTTGGGCCAATAACCAGGAGATGGTGAGTTCTAGTCCCCTTAGGCATGAAAGCTGGCTGGGTGATCTGGGCCAATAACCAGATGGTGAGTTCTAGTCCCGCTTAGGCATGAAAGCCAGCTAGGTGACCTTGGGCCAATAACCAGGAGATGGTGAGTTCTAGTCCCGCCTTAGGCATGAAAGCTGGCTGGGTGATCTTTGGGCCAATAACCAGATGGTGAGTTCTAGTCCCGTCTTAGGCATGAAAGCCAGCTAGGTGACCTTGGGCCAATAACCAGGAGATGGTGAGTTCTAGTCCTGTCTTATTCATGAAAGCCAGCCAGGTGACTTTTGGCCAATCACCAGGAGATGGTGAGTTCTAGTCCCACTTAGGCTTGAAAGCCAGCTGGGTGACCTTGGGCCAGTCACTCTCTATCTCAGCCCAACCCACCTTACAGGGTTGTTGTAGGAAAAAATAAGAGGAGGAAAGCATAGTAAGTACGTTCACCGCCTTGAGTTGTTTATAAAAATAATAAAGGTGGGACACATCTGCTTTTCTATGCCCAACCAGGGAGCAGGAAGCACTTGCTCAGGACACCAGTAAGCCGGCAGATCAGATCTCAGGGATCTAGAGGGGTTGTGTGAAGGGCTCTTACCTTGTCAAAAGCCCACTTCTCATGTGTGTACTCAGCATACTTGTTGATGAAGGAGTCCAGCTTCTCTGGAATGATGACACTAAGAAAAGGAGAAAGAGAGAGGAGTTTGGAGGGATGGCCAACGGATGGACCAGTTCTGATCCTGCTCTGTCACTGCAGGAGAGGGAAATTGGAAAGGCAGGAAGCTAGCTGATGTCTTTCCAGATCTTCTTCACAAGGTTCTTTTCCAGCAAAGAACACGATGCTCCCCTGAGGAAGAAGCAAATATCCTTACCAATCCTGCCATCTATGGTAGAAACTACTTTACAAGCCAGGGGGATGAGAATAACCTTTGAAGCATCTTGATGCAACACGTGACCAATCAAGGAATGCGAAGAACAAGGTTGGCGGCGCAGTGGTTAGAATGCAGTACTGCAGGCTACTTCTGCTGACTGCAATCTGACAATTCGAATCCCATCGGGCTCAAGGTTGACTCATCCTTCCATCTTTTAGGGCAAGGGTCTTCAAACTAGCCTAGCAAACTAACATACTAGCCTAGCACAAATAGCCTAGCACTTAAGTTCCAGCTGCCTGTAATTATTGCAGGCTCGAATCCCACCAGGCTCAGGTTGACTCAGCCTTCCATCCTCTCGGGTAGGTAAATTGAGGACCCAAGATTGTTGGGGGCAATAAGGTGACTTTGTAAAAATGCCGCTTAGTAATAAGCAGGCATATACAATGGAAGGAAGGCTATTGCTGAGATTGGGTTGTATCCCAAAATTGTAGCCCTGAGTATCCGAGAAGGGCGGATATAAATATGAATAAAAATAAAAATAAAAACTTGGCAGTTTAAGACTTGGGACTTTAACTCCCAGAATTCTGAGTTAACATGACTGGAGGAGGAATTCTGGGAGTTAGTCCACAAGTCTTAAAGCTGTCAAGTTTGAATACCCCTGTTTTAGGGGTCGGTAAAATGAGGACCCAGATAGTTGGGGCCAAGAGGCTGACTCTGACCTACCTTTCCTTCCTTCCTTCCTTCCTTCCTTCCTTCCTTCCTTCCTTCCTTCCTTCCTTCCTTCCTTCCTTCCTTCCCGTTAGAGTGCAGCATTGCAGGGTAACTCTGCCCACAGTCAGCAAATTGATCCTGACGGGCTCAAGGTTGACTCAGCCTCCCATCCTTCCGAGGTGGGTAAAATGAGGATCAAGATTGTTGGGGACAAGAGGCTGACTCTGTAAACTGCTTAGAGAGGGCTGTATAGCACCGAAAAGCAGTATATAAGACTTACTGCTATTTTCTCCTGTAAATCTCACTCACTTTAGTGTTTCCACAGGTTTGGGGTCAAAGTTGCCCTCAGCGTCCACCGAAGCCTTCTTTTCAGTTTTCGAAGAATAGCTGGCGTCCACGTAATCAGGAGGAATGGCGCCAGCGATGGCACATAAGCAGGGCATGGCCAGCTTAAACAGATCGGAGTCAAACTTCTGAACAAGGGAAGAACGGGAAGACAGAAAAAGACGCTCAGTCAGGCAATACCATCTGCTGAAATGCTCCCTCCTACCAAGAGTTTTTCTGCTATTTTTCTCTTCAAAATTCCACTATCATTTCCACTAATGCTTCCCATCGGATGCCTGGAGCTCAACATTCAGTGCCGAGAGTTTGATGGCACCCAATCGTATAGCAGAAGGAAGTTGGCCAGAAGGAAGCAAACTTCAGACAACTTCCCTATGCTGGCTGGGGACTTCTGGGAGTTGAAGTCCACACATCTTCAAGTTCCTAAGATTGAGAAACTCCACTCCTAGACTTAGCTGGGGTTCCCATGTTAGGAGGAGAATATTTATTCTGGAAGCCCATCTGGACTACCTCCAATACCAAGCGGGTTCAGACCAATTTCTCTGCTTTCAAATATAGGAAGATCTGCCTAGAACTCAGGGGTGTTCTTGTCAGGGTATATTCATGACTGGAATAGAGCTTAGTTAACAAGGTCAGCCAATGAGAGCTGAATTGTGGGCTAGAACTTAAAGAGAGAATCTGGGCGTGGTTTATCTCTGTTCTGTGCTCAGCTCTAAAGTGAAAGAGAAACTAACTGACTTGCTTGGTGAAACCGATATCTGCTCTGAGCTGCTGCTGCTGCTGCTTGTGTTCTTGGTTATGTTACCCTGAAAGAATCTACAAATGGTATTGTAAACTTTACTCATCTTAATATGTTTATAAAGAAGTTAATGATCACGCTGTGTGTTTTCTGGACTTGAATTTCTGCTGCAAACTCTTAACAGTTCTCCCTTCTTAATAACCTCTTGTTCGTTGTTTCTCAACTTTGGCAACTTGTGGACTTCAACTCCCAGAATTCCTCAGCTCAGCCATGTGGGCTGGGGAATTCTGGGAGTTGAAATGCACACATCTTCAAGGTGGTACGGTGGAGAAAACCTGCTCTTGTTGATCGCTTCTCAGTTCCTACTCAAGAGCCCATAGATTGATGTAAGTGTCGACTTTCTAGAATGGGAGCAGGGGGTGCTGCTACCGGTTTGCACCGGTTCAAATCCCACCCCTGCTGGCCCCTCCCACCCCTCCCCTCCCTTCCCAGGAGTCCCCACATGGCCTGTTTTGGATTACAGGTAAGTGCGAAGGCTCAGGGAGGTCGAAAAACGGGCCTCCCGGAAGTTCCGGAGCCCGGGGATGGCAAAAACAGCCTTCCCCCAGGGCTCATTTTCACTCCTAGGCCAGAGGGGTGCAGGAGGCTGATAGGCCTCAGCCACCATGGCCATGCCCACCCAGCAGCCAGGCAGGGAACCAGTTGCTAAATTTTTTGAAGCCCATCCCTGAATGAGAGATGTTGTTTCCAACTTTAAGACCGGCTGGCTGAGGAACTCTGGGAGTTGAAGTCCACAAGTCTTTAAAGTTGCCACGGTTGGAGACCCCTGTTCTAGAACACTTCAAACCCTATTTTTGGCTGACCAGAAAGCCCCTACGAGAGGTCAAGGATAAGCACGCTGCTCACCTTATGGGACAACGACTCAAAGATGCCCCAGAAGAGTTTCCGTGTCAGGTGAAGCTCCTCCTCCGAGCTGACCCCATAGTTGGCCCAACCAGTGGGAAGGCAGTAATATTTCCAGCAACGCTCGTAATGGTTGGTCAACAGCTGGACGGAGAATAGGAAAAGTAACATGTCATAAGCAGGAAGGATATTTATGCTGTCTATCTATCCTGAAAGTAAGTCCTAGCTTGATTTTTACATGTGTGCCCAATATAAGCCCTACCCCCAAAATAAGCCCTAATTAAGATCCCGCCCACTTCAGAGTGGACAGGTAAAAACTAAGCTGGATGGGGATTGGGGTGGGGGTGGAGCTGCCCTACTACTTACCTTTGGACAGTTGTAGCCAGGCCTCGCATACCCCGACACCTGCCTTGCCAGCCCATTTCTTCTGCAGCTGGCAAGGCTGGGAAGGCTTTCCTGAAGGCCTCTGTAGCTGGTAAAAAAGCTCTGGATCGATCCAGAGCTCTGTTATTGGCTGCAGAGGCCTTCAGGAAAGCCTTGCCAGACGCAAAAGTTCCTGAAGGCCTCTGACAGCGAAAAGGAGGCCAGGGGGGCAACACGCACAAGTCAGTGGATGACTTCCCTCGAAAATAAGACCTGGTGCCATTTTTGGTGACAAAAAAAATGTAAGACAGGGTCTTATTTGGGGGGAAACATGGATCAGACTGGGGAGGGCTACAGCAGACAGAGTGTCCCGTTTCATATGGTAATATGAACCCCAGCCCCATGCAAAAAAATTAAATAAATCTAAGTTAACAGCAGCCAAGCATGGGACGTTGGCCTGCTGTGGCAATGCATTTGCTAATCCTTTACCTAATATGGTTCTATGGCAATGGTTTCTTACCTTGAGAGGCATTTTGGCAAATTCATTAAGGATGGGCACATCGAACACCAGCCGGCGGAGAAGATGCTGGAGCATGGAGGGCCTTATATACCTTAAAGGGCAAGCAGGGCATTGAGTAAGCAGAGCCAAAAAGGTCTTTTTTACAAAAAGAATGATGGGTTTCTCCTTTTGGCTGGCGATTCAGTTGCCTCCAGGTGATGCTACCATAGGTCTAAAACAGGGGTGTCAAACTTGATTTCATTGAGGGCCGCATCAGGGGCTCTCGGGGGGGGGGCAGGGGGCATGGCCAGCTCAATGTCACTCGTATCGGGGAGGGCGTTTGTGGTGGCCCAAGCACTCACGGCCTTCCTGAGCTCCATTTTTGCTGGCACTGTGGGCCAGTCCTTTGCTGTTTTCAGGGCAGTCCCACGGGCCAGATCTAAGCATCCCATGGGCTGGATCTGGGCCCCGGGCCTTGAGTTTGACACATCCCTGGTCTAAATGGCAGAATTTCACGCGGTGGCCGCATTACATTGTTTTCCATCACTTCCTGTGTTTCTCTGTAAGATTTCCCCCTTTAAAAAAATATCCTTATTGGCTAAGGATGGAAAAAAACAGAACAGGCTCCCAATTCTTTTTAAGTAGGAAAGTTTGGAGGTTAACTTAAGGAGAAAGAGGGAGAGAAACGTGGAAGTCCTCATGTTCAAGGGCCAAGCTACACAGAAGCTGCTGCCATGGTGCAGGAATGTCTGAGCTGATCCATAAATTTCTGGTTCTTTGTCCGGCGCGAAAGACCACGTCCACATGTGAAGGTCCAATTAAACTATTTTATTGCTAAAGGGTCTATGCATGTGAAACTTTTCAACTAATGGCTAGCATCTGCTTGGTGTCAGATAAGGGTCAACAGAATTCAAGGGAGGCTGGGTTTAGTCCACTTATGACTACGTAGTGATTCTAGGCTGATTCCTCTTTTAACACCGCCCCCGGATTCTACCACTCCTTCTCCTACATTCTTCTCCTTACTTGCACAGTGCCATGAGGCACTCTTCAATGACATCACGCTGGGCCTTGGTAAGAGAGCGACCACGAGACAGCCGGTAGATGGTGTGCAGCATGGAGTCCACCATGATAGCCCGGTGCTCAGTGCCAGCAAAGAGAGGGGCACATTTAGTGATGAGCGGCATCACAGCTAGGCAGAGGTAGCGGTTCATGGCCAGGGCCATCTCTGTGGTGCTAAAGGCAGCCTGTGGGGAGGAGAAGACATGAGGGACATTTGGTGGAGAGAAAGAGAGTCAGGATGCCAAGGCATGACCAAGGCACATCATGGCCCAATCCACCTTTTCAGAGTTGTCAGGTTAAAACCCTGGAATAATGAAGAGCAATTCATTTTTTTTCTTAAATTTCCTTGCATCCAACAGACAGAATCTTGCCAGACTAAACCCTATCAGTGCAGCTTGAATGTTATGATGGTGATGATACCATCTTGTCCCAGAGCTACTTACTGTGTCCAAGGAGGCTGCAGCTCTCATGTCAGGCAGAAAACCCACTTCCAGGACATGGAGGAGGAAGTCCTGGTTCTCGATGCCGTACACGCGGTCCAGAAACAACACCATGGGTGCCTTGTGGTCAGGCACAAAGCTGGCGGACATCTTGGGTTCAATGACACTGCCATCTAGAGTGGGAAGGGCAGATTATAAATCAGAGGAGATGGAGGTGAGGGTAGCGGCTTTAAAGAGGAGGGAAAGGCAGCCTTTCCAAGGAGTGAAGGTCAAATGGTATCAAACACAAAATGTAGGAGAAGAGCAGGCAGAGTTAGGGGAGCGGAGTTAAGTGCGCCATTAGCTTAGAGTCATTACGTTGCCACAAACAAGTCAAAAGTCCAACCCCTCTTGAATTCCGTTGACCCTTCTCTAGTGCCAATTTATTATCGAACTTTAGTTGATCAGATTCTTGTGTATAGGCCTGAGCAATAAATCCTACGAACTGCCACTCAATGTACGATCCTGATCCTTTGCACCTGACGGGAATCTAGTCAACTAAAGTTCAATACTCAATTGGCACCAGATATGGGTTGGTGGAATTTCAGAGGGGTTGGACTTGCAGCGCTTGTGAGAATGTAATGTCTCCAAGTGGTGACACACTGAACTTAGTCCCCAAGCTCTGCCCGCTCTTTTCCTGCACAAGCAACCAGTGGGATAGGCTGAAACAGGCATTTTATTGCTGATCACCTACATTACAAAAAATCTTCCCAGCTTTCACTTGGGAAATGGCAGATATAGACCTAAGACTGTGATCTTTTCATTCCCGTACGGATTCTGTCCTGACCTTGTTTGAGTCTGATTTCGAGGAGAGATTGAGCAGCTGACAGGGAGTGGGAGTGTAGCTCCAGTGGTTGTGGAAGAAATGGGGAATGGGCACAGTCCAGCTGGGCATTCAGAGGAAGACCCAGGGCCACCCCCTCTTCATCCTAGGGCACGCAGAGAGGAACGGAGAAGTGGGCAAATGGCTATGGAGAGAAAAAGGCCCTGATCCTTTCATTAGTTGCAGCTGGGAGAAATAGCGGGCGCTGCACACATTGCCTTGCTGGAAGCAAAGGCATTATCTTTTGTAGAGGCTTATCTGGCTCCGCCCTTCCCAACTGTGATTGCTGCATTGTCTTGTGAAAGTCTGCAATTTATCTTCCTGGCCTGCCGCTGCATCTACTTCAGTGTGGTCTGTGTTGGTTTTTTAATTTCTAATTATCTTTACTTTGGGTTCGGACTGCATTTCTTTCCTTCGTAGACTATTTTCGGAAGAGTTTGATATCCAGCTGAGGATAATTGGGCACTGGGGCCCAAGTTGGAGGCATTAAAGGGAAAGGGAGGCATTTTACTTTTGTCACTTTGTTATTTTTGTGTCACACCCCGGGTCATCACACTCTGTGCTGGAATCTCTCTTCTCTCCACCTGGTAGGGCACCTTCCCCTTCAGCCGATGGTTCCCCCATAAATGGGCGGTAGGTACCAAGATGAACTAAGTCTAGGAGCAGGAAGCAGAACCCCCTATGGACATTTTGCTGCCCAAAGGGCCACCGTACCTTTGCCAAACGAAGGGATCTGCAGCGGGAGGCTGATGACTCCAACAAGGTCCTCGATGGGCACTAAGGAACGCAAGATGGCCCTGATCCGGAGGGCTTCCCCCTTCCCAGCTTGGATGAGCTGCTCAGAGGAAGACAGAGGAAGGGAGACAGGTGAGCCTCTAGCACAGAGGTCATGGAGCCAATATAACTGGCTGGAGAATTCTGGGAGTTGAAGTCCACCAGTCTTAAAGTGGCCAAGTTTGGGGAGCCCTGCTCTAGCATGTAGTCCAAGCAAAGGCCTGGGGGGGCAAAAGAACGCTAGAGAAGAGAGGGCCGTTTTGCAAAGAGATGGGATCAGTGGGTGGTGAGATGTTGCCCATGGCCAAGTCCTGCGAATGCTTTACAGGTAGTCTTTGACTTATAAC
>CM019160.1:26941098-27010370 GCA_009733165.1 Naja naja | reverse complement strand
ATCAACGTTGCCAAGGTTGTGGAGACATCCCTGTTCTATCTCAGATGGATGGATATATTTTTATGGATGAGCTTGTTCCCAATTTCCCTCTGGTTCGAAGTGGTCCAGAATTCCAGAAGAATTGTGTCCCAAACTCTGCCATATCCTTCTCTACTTTGAGTTGATAGGTGCCCCTCAAGCTTCCAAGGTCTTACCGCAATGGGCTAGCAGGTCCGTATGAAATTCCAACAATTCATCCTGGATCTCTTCAGGTACCGGGCAATCCTCAATATCGGCACCGTTCTTGAATTGTAGCAGCATGTTGATCTGTTAGGAGAAGAACATTCTGGCTTGTCGGAAGCTGGCTGGGAAGGCTAGAAATGGTGATCATGGTCCAGGGACATTGAAACTGGCATAAATACATGCCAGTTGCCACAAGTCCAAATTTTGATCAACTGACCATGGGGATGCTGCAATGGTCATATGTGCAAAAAGTGGTCAGAAGTCGATTTTTTTAGTGCCATTGTTACATTGAACAGTAAATCTAAATCTAAATCGTCCATCTAAATCCAAACTCTGTCAAGGACCTTGGAATACTCATCTCAAATGATCTAAATGCTAGAGCCCACTGTAACTACATAGCCAAAAAGGCATTAAGAGTTGTTAACCTAATCCTACGTAGCTTTTTCTCTGGTAATATCACACTACTAACTAGAGCATACAAAACATTTGCTAGACTAATACTTGAATACAGCTCACCAGTCTGGAACCCACATTACGTATCTGATATTAACACAGTGGAGAAAGTCCAGAAATATTTCACAAGAAGAGTTCTCCACTCCTCTACTCGTTGCAGAATACCTTATGCCACCAGACTCGAGGTTCTAGACCTAGAAAAACTAGAATTACGCCATCTTCGGTCCAATCTAAGTATAGTATACAAAATCATACATTGCAGTGTCCTACCTGTCAATAAATACTTCGGCTTCAACCATAATAACACAAGAACACACAATAGATACAAACTCAAGGTAAACCACACCAAACTTGATTGTAGGAAATACAACAGCAACAGACCCCAAAAACTTTAACCTTAGACTGTCTACTATTGACCTCACCCCTTTCCTAAGAGGTCTGTAGGGGCACTCATCAGCGCACCAAAGTGCCTACCATTGTCCTATTTTCTTTTTTTTCTTATATGTATCCATGTATTTATAACTATGTTTATACTTATGCCTATTTTTTGTAAGCAATTGACTAATCAAATAAATAAATAAATAAAAATAAATAATTCTAAATCTTAAATCTAATTCTAAATCTAAATCTTAAACATATATCTAAATCTTAAATCTAAATCATCCATCTAAATCTAATTCTAAATCTAAAACTAAATGTAAATAACCTATCTAATTCTAATTCTAAATCATCAATATAAATCTAATTCTAAATCTAAATCATCCATCTAAATCTAATTCTAAATCTTAAATCTAAATCTAATTCTAAAACTAAATCTAAATCTTAAATCTAAATCTAAATCATCCCAAAATCATCCATCTAAAACTAAAACTAAATCTAAATCATCCATCTAAATCCAATTCTAAATCTTAAATCTAAATCTCATCCACTCTAATTCTAAATCATCAATCTAAATCTTAAAATCTAAATCATCCATCTAAATCTAATTCTAAATCTTAAATCTAAATCATCCTTCCAAATCTAATTCTAAATCATCAATCTAAATCTTAAAATCTAAATCATCAATCTAAATCTTAAAATCTACATCATCCATCTAAATCTAATTCTAAATTTAAAACTAAATCTAAATCTAATTCTAATTCTAAATCATCAATTTAAATCTAAATCTAAACTTAAACCCTAAACCGGAATTCCCCAGGTGCATTTAGAAGCAAGTTATCCAACCATCCTGGATTTCAAACAACCACTTACTAGCCCTTCCCAGAGTTGCAAACGCCTAAACCTAGACATTGCCGACATGCATAACACCTCTGTATGTAATATCACTAAGTGATTCTCCCTCCATTTTGCTTTGGCTCCTCCCCGTCTCCAAGAGCCCTGCCCAATACCTGCTCCTGGGGAGGAGACCGGAATTCCCGGGTGCGCCTGGCGGTTTCCGCCGCCGACATGGTGAAGGCTTGCATCAGAGTGGAGTAGCGCTGCCGTTGGTTGGTCTGCAGCCTGTCCACATAGCGCTCCGAGAAAGCGATGATGGCTTCCACGCGGTGCTGCAGCTCGCGGTCCCAGAAGAACTGCAACAGGTTGCACATCTGGAGGAGGAAGAGGGAAGGAGATGGGCAGAGAGAAGGTGGAAGCAGCTGTCAGATTCGGATGGAAGGGACTAAGAAAGAAAGTCATACCCCTGTCATAATCTGATTTGGATGGGGAGGCCGAAGCAGCTGACAAGTAGTGGGAGTGTGGCTCCATTGGCTGTGGAAGAAACTGGGGAAGGGCACAGTCCGGCTGGGCAGACCAGGGAAGAGGTAGAGCAAGGGAGAGGGAATTCAGAGGAAGACCCAGGCCCACCCCCTCTTCATCATAGGGCACGCAGGGAGGAACAGAGAAGGGAGCAATGTGGGTTGCATGGCTTACAGGGGAAGAAAGGGCCCTGATTCCCTTCATTAGCTGCAGTTGGGAACACAGTGTTTAAAAAGGGAAGCTGCGCATAGCAAGTTGTTGGGAGCAAATCATGAATTATCTGGTATTGTCGAGGCTTATCTGTGTTCCTGGCATCTTCCCAACTGTGTGTGTTTGCTGTGCTTTCAAGTCTGCAATTCCTTCTCCTGCCCTGTGAAGCAGCCTGGTTTGTTTGGATTTTAAGTTACAGTTTGTGTGTACCTTGTTTTGGACTGAATTTTCTGCAGTCAAAGGCTGTTCCTGGGAGAGTTTTTCTCCAGCCAGAAGGTAACCAGGACATTGGGGGCAAAATTGGAGAGAATAAAGGGACTCTTCTTGGTCATTTGACTGTGTTGCCTTGTTGCCACGCCCCTTTGGGTCATCACAAAGGTTTTGCAGTGCAAGGTGAGTTCGACATGATGATGATCCAGAGATGCCTCCAGAGGAGCACCTAGCTTAACAGAACAACAGAGTTGGAAGGGACCTTGGAGGTCTTCTAGTCCAATCCCCTCTGCTCAAGCAAGAAATCCTATACCATTTCAGACAAATGGTTGTCCAATCTCTTCTTAAAAACTTCCAGTGTTGGAGCATCCACAAGTTCTGCAGGCAAGTCGTTCCGCTGGTTAATTGTTCGGTCAGGAATTTTCTCCTTAGTTCTAGGCTGTTTCTGTCCTCGATTAGTTTCCACCCATTGTTTTTTGTCCTATTTTGGGGGCTTTGGTGAATAGGTTGACCCCATCTTCTAGTTCTACCTAGAATGTAGTTCTAAATAGAATTCTTTATTGGCCAAGTGTGATTGGACACACAAGGAATTTGTCTTGGTGTAAATACTCTCAGTATACATAAAAGAAAAGATACATTCGTTAAGAATCAAGAATTAAGAATTAAATAGAATTAAGGAGGAATTTCCAGACAGTGACAACAATTAACCAGTGGGACAACTTGCGTCCAGATGTTGTGGGTGCTCCATCACTGGAGGTTTTTTAAGAAGAGACCGGACAGCCATTTGTCTGAAAGGGTATAGGGTTTCTTGCTTGAGTGGGAAGTCAGACTAGAACACCTCTAAGGTCCCTTCCAACTCTGTTATTTTCTTATTCTGTTCTGAGATGATATATGTCAGTGATGGTGAACCTTTTTGTTGTGGTGTGCCGAAAGCACATGCGTGCCAGGAGCCACAATGCATGCGCCCCCTGCGCATGCGTGAGCAACAACCCCCACCGCCCCCTTACCTGCACTATGCATGCCTCCCAACTGATTTTCGGCCAGTTTGAGGCCTTTTTCAGCCTCCCGAAGGCTCAAGGGAAAGCCTCTGCAGCCTTTGGAGGCCAAAAACGGGCCCGTTTCGTCACTTCCAGTATTTCCAGAAGGCCCGTTTTTCAGCCTCCCGAGGCTGCAGAGGCTTCCCTCGAGCCTCTGGTAGGCTGAAAAGAGGCCTCAAACAGGCCAAAAACCAGCTGGGAGGTGCAAGTGCAGTGCAGGTAAGTTTGGCTGGGGCTCATGTGCCCTCACAAATGGCTCTGTGTGCCACCTGTGGCATGCGTGCCATAGATATCATGGATATATGTAGTTTCTTTCTTCTGCACAAGTCCCCTTCCAAGTATTTGAAGGGTATAGCTGGAATAATTGAAAGAAACGAAGGGAAATCTCAAAGCTTCTTCTTTTACCTGCAACTTGACTGATTCTGGAAGCTTCATTTGCAGTAGGCCTTCTTCCAGTCCTTCCTCGTCTTCTTTGGCTTCAGCTTCTCCAGCTTCAATGGCCTTCAGCTCCCGCTTTTCTCCTTCTTCGGCTTCTTCCTTCTGCTCCTCCAGCTCCTCCTCCTCCTCCTCCTCTCCTGCTTCCTCCTCCTCCTCCACATAGCCTGGTCTTCTCCTTCCCCCACCACCTCCTCAGCACCCACTGGAACTTCCTCCTCTTTGGATTCTCCAAAGACGTTGGGGTCAATCATCTTGAGGATATGGCACACGTCTTCGTCCTCAAACACACCCATGATGAGGAGGGTGCAGACCAACTTCAGAACGGGCACAAACTGGAACTCCACACTACCTCCGACGGGGTCACGGGTATGTTGCCCTCCATCTTGGACAGCCTCTGTCAGCATGTTGATGGCCTTCACCTTCAGCACATCCAGCGGGATGGAAGGACTCAGCTGGTAGAGCTCAGAGCTGGTGCTGACAAAGCAGGTGTCGGAGAAGTGGAGCGGAGGGCGCAGGCAGGTGCTCATGCCCACCCCGGCAACCCCGGTTTCTTCATGCCATCTGGGAACAGCGTGATGGTCTTGGTCTCATCCGTCATGGGGACAATGAACTCGCTGTTCATCATGAGACGGGAACGCTTGGCCGATTCCAGGTGCATGCTGATAAGGAGGTTGTAGTAGCCACTACGCAGCAGACCTGGAAGATGGTTGCTCTCGATAGTGTAAAGCAATTGTGACTCGTCCACATGGCTGCACAAGGCATGGGCCACCCGGTTGTTGCCCAAAGCGCACACGGCACAGTACAACTTCAGACTATGGGAATGGAAAGTCAACAGGTCTTGGCGCTCGGACAATTCCAGAATGTCTATACACCTGAAAGAGGGATGGGGGGGGGGAAGTTTGAGAGTTATAGAGTGTCATGCCCCTGTCGGAATCTGAGTCAGAGGGGGAGGCCAAGCAGTTGACAGGGAGTGGGAGTGTGGCTCCAATGGCTGTAGAAGAAACTGGGGAAGGGCAAAGTCCGGCTGGGCAGAGCAGGGGAGAGGTAGAACAAGGCAGAGGGAATTCAGAGGAAGATCCAGGCCCACCCCCTCTTCATCCTAGGGCACGCAGGGAGGAATGGAGAAGGGAGCAACGTGAGTTGTGTGGCTTACAGGGGAGGAAAGGGCCCTGATTCCCTTCATTAGCTGCAGCTGGGAACACAGTGTTTAAAAAGGGAAGCTGCGCACAGCAAATTTGCTGGGAGGAAATCGTGAGTTATCTGTTATTGTCAAGGTTTATCTGGGTTTCTGGCATCTTCCCAACTTTCTTTGTTTTGCTGGCCTTTCAAGTCTGCAATTCCTTCTCCTGCCCTGTCAAGTTAATTACTGCAGCGTGATTTGTGTGGATTTTTATTTACAGTTTGTATGTACTTTGTTTTCGGACTGAATTTCCTCCACTTAAGAACTGTTCTTGGGAGAGTTTTTCTCCAGCTGAAGGTAACCAGGACATTGGGGGCAAAGTTGGAGATAATAAAAGGGACTCTTCTTACTTATGTGACTGTGTTGCCTTTGTGCCACCCGGTCATCACAAAGAGGAGGGGAAGTTCCAACTTTGGCACAGTCTTAGAAAGTGGAACCATTTGTTAATTGGAGAAGATTTTCTATCTCCCAGCGTTCAGCAACTACATCGATGGCCTCTTTGCTAAATTAGGCAAGCAGGTGAAAGCCTAAATATTAAATATCTTCAGAGGATATTTTTAAAAAAACATAATTATAGCTGCCCTTTCTCTGTCAGTGCCAAAGAACCAAGAATGATATTTGGAGTAGGTTCTGTATTGTTGTTTGCCTACAGACAGAATCTTGCCAGACTAAAGCAAATGTCTGCATAACTATTAGATATACCCTGTGAAATGCTTGGGAAGGCTCACTTTTGCTCTTTTCCTGCCTGCCAACACATTCCACCAAGCTCCACTGCCTCTTTGAGCCTCTCCCTCCTACAATTCCTGATTACATTGTTCCACGTCAACAACTTTATTGTGTTTGAACTATATTACAGGAACCTTCCCATGCTTGCTTTCCCTTGGGAGCCACCAGATAAGGTTCCATGGAGCTTAAGGGGGAGGTCAGGCCTCTTGCAGCTGCGCAAGGACTCAAGGCTACTTCCCTGCTTGACTCCTCCTCTATGCCTGGCTGAGAGTTTCCCAACATCATTCCACCAAACTCCTCTAAGTGATAGAACCATAAACTCAGCCAATGGTCTTCTTTATCTGGGACCCTGCAGATTTCAACTCCCAGAATCCTCCATCCAGGTCGGGTTGGGAAACACCAAATCCTCACCCTGGAGGTGTCAGCCTGCTTCTCTGAAGTGAAATAGAAGACTACTACATTCTCACCGGTTTTCCTCTGGGATGTGGAGAGCCATCATTATGTTTGGTTCCAGACATTCAACCATCCAGCCATGACGGTCGCTAAAGCGAGCAACGTCCACCCGTAGAAACTCATTGGGCATACGGCTCCAAGTCATGGGGGCCAGCATTTGAATGGCAAGGCGAGGTGGGCACTGGGGCTCCGGGTTTTTCCGCTCGCTCCGGAACATGGCAGCTGATATCGGCATAATATTCTGTCCCGCAAGGAGTTGGAAAAGCAAAAGAAAATTGTTTATTAACTAATCTGCATATGTTAATGTAATGAAGATTTAATAGCTTACCAGCTGCTATAAAGCAGTAAGCCAAGGTAATGAGTCAGCAGGGTACTGCCGCTTTAAGAAGCTGTCTATATAAAGGAGGCCATGAGGGCTCTCTCTCTCTCTCTCTCCTCATGTTCTATCTCCATTTAGTTCTCGGTGTAGAGTTGAAGATTGATTGCTTGCCTGGTATTTGCCTAACACATGTATGTATGTATATAGTAGTCTTGAATACAAACCACTGTTAAAAGACAAAGCCTCTGTGCCCTGTGTTTTGCTCCTGAGTTGTCTCACAATCGTAGTCACGCTGTAAACACTCTGACAGCATATAATATTTCCAACCCACCTTGATCCAAGTGGGATTCCTTCATTATTCCAGGAGCAATATTGTTCCCCCCCCTCCCAACGTGCAGCTTCAGGGAAGGGCCTTACCTTCAGTTTGCCCAGTTCAAATTGCATGACATTCTGGTTTGTTGGGAGAGCGACAACAGCGGGAAACAGTTTTGTGTTGGGCTCCACCTGAGATGGAACGGTTGTGGGAGAACAGAAGCAAAAAGAAAAGGAAGTTTCATTGCAAAGTTCATTAGGAAAGATCTCCAGCAACTGTAAATATCTAAGGATAAAAATGGCATCTTTTGGTTAGGACACTGAAATAGGGTAGCATCTTACAATGTAGATCAGGGTCTCCGAACTTGGCCACTTTAAGACTGGTGGACTTCAACTCCCACAATTCAACAGCCAGCCTTGGTGAATTTGTAATTCACACAAAGCTATAAAATTGGCCCATTCCCAGTCTCCCAGTGCTGATTTTCCATATTTTTAAAAATACCCATCTGACTATCATCTGGAATGGATTATTGTTTTTAAACAAATACCCAGCTGAATATCATCTGGATTGGATTATTGTTATAGTATTTGCAAATTGTTGGGAGAAGCCTACATGATGAGCTTTGGTGGTGCAGGGGTTAGAGTGCAGTACTGCAAGCTACTTCTACTGATTGCTGGCTGCCTGCAATTTGGCAGTTCAAATCCCACCAGGCTCAAGGTTAACTCGGCCTTCCATCCTGCCAAGGTGGGTCAAATGAGGACCCAGATTGTTGGGGGCCATTAGCTAACTCAGTAAACTGCTTAGAGAGGGCTGTCAAGCAGAGGTGATATTCAGCAGGTTCTGACCAGTTCTGGAGAACCGATAGCAGAGATTTTGAGTAGTTTGGAGAACCGGCAAATCCCACCTCTGACTGGCCCCACCCCATCTCTTCTCTGCCTCCCACTGAGTCCCAGCTGATTGGCTGGGTCTCCTTTGGCTGCCCTGAACAGGAGAATGGAGCTGGAAAGCAGGTCAGTGGGGTGGGGAGGGAATGGAGATTTTACAGTATCCTTCCCCTGCCATGCCCACCAAGCCACGCCCACAGAACCGGGAGTAAAAATTTTTGAATCCCACCACTGCTGTAAAGCACTGTAAGTGATATATAAGTCTTAAGTGTTATTGCTATGATCTTCTCAACCATGGTTATCCCAGATTCCTTTTCTAAAAGCTTCATGTTTGTGGACCTGACATCTTTGTCTTCTGCAGCCAAGAAAAGACCCATTAAGAGCCCTAATCCTCCAACTCCTCTGAAGATGACAATCTTGATTTCTTATCCATCCACCCAAACATCTCCCTAATACATTTCAGCCCCCGTAATGTTAAAGTAATGAAGATTTAATAGCTGACCAGCTGCTGTAAGTCTGTTAGCCAAGATGACGAACTGAGGATGAGTAAACAGGGTACTGCCACTTTAAGAAGCTGTTTATATAAGGGAGGCCATGAGAGGGCGTCTCTCTCTCTCTCTCTTTCTCTCCTCATGTTCTATCTCCATTGTAGTTCTCTGTATAGAGTTGAAGATTGACTGCTTGCCTGGTATTTGCCTAACATGTGTATGTATGTATGTATGAGTCTTGTATATAAACCACTGTTAAAAGGCAAGGCACCTGTGTCCTGTGTTTTGCTCCTGGGTTGTCTCACAATAGTAGTCACACTGTAAACACTCTGACACATCAACTCTCCTGGGGGAACGTATACCAAATCCGCTTACCTGGAAGAAGGTGTTGACTTCTTTCCCGTTGGCTGTGAAAGTCATGAGCCCTGTGGCCAAATCCAAAAGGCAACCAATCACCAGATCCACTGTGCTAACTCGGGTCTGCTGGGTGCTGCTGACAAAATCCCCTCCCCACACCATGTAGCAGTTGCTTCTCTTGATGCTGTTGAAATGAGAGGCAGTGGAGACGACCTTCAACCTACTTTTTCTTGAGATACTACAAGTGTCAACTCATAAAATGTTTCTCTGGTCTTTATAGAGTTGCCAACAGAAAGGAAGGTGGGGGGTAGTGCAGCAGCTTGCAAAACCGAAACTGCATTCCATAAATGTTTTCATAGATAGTTTCTAGGTGACCGAAGTTTCTGCTGTGCAAAATTCTAACAGGAGAGCATGATTGATGACTCTTGGCTATGTATGTGTCCCATTGGAGAATATGAATTACGATACACCCAGGGGATGGGGGAAAACCAGGGTTAAGGGTGATAATGAATGAGTCGGCTAAACCAGGCAGTGCCGGCATGTCTACTGCTAATAAATCTTCTTTAAGCTTTGAAAATCCGGCTAGAGATTCATGATCTAAATGGGGGTAACTACTGGAGCCCTGACAACAAGCCCCTGGATTGGAGACCCAGAAGGTTTGAAGTTACACCTCTCCTTCTCCCAAATCCTTCTGGGCAACTGCATCCCCCCTCTTTATTTTCACCCTTTGCTCAACCGGAAAAAGACTTTTCAAACATCCCCAGATCTGACCAGATCTCCACTCTAGTGTAACCTTCTGCTATTCCTCAGAAATTGCTTGTAGCTGATCCATAATTTATTTGTTTGTTTGTGAAACAGGTAGAAGATAACAAGTATAAGTATGAACATAAACAAGAACAAAGGAGTAAATACAGATAAATGGGGATAGTAAGACAGGGACAATAGGCACGCTGGTGTGCTTATGCACGCCCCCTTTAAGAACTTCTTAGGAATGGGGTGAGGTCCACGGTTGACAGTTTGAGGTTGAAGCTGTGAGGGGTTGAGGCTGTAACCACGGAGTCAGGTAGGGCATTCCAGGCATTGACCACTCTGTTGCTGAAGTCGTATGAACAGCATACGTCTTCGTAATTCATAATGCACAGCAGAGGTCAGGATAACACTCACCTGTCGTGGATATTTCCCTTGTCGTCACCCATGGTGACTGTGACGTTGCGCACCTTCGTGAGGTCAAAGTTCATGTCGTGCTGGTGGTAATCGGGAGTCACCCAACCTACCCAGACAGTAGTGGGCTCTTGGCCTGCAAATATCCGGACCGAGTAGTAATACTGTTAGGTTGGAAAGAGAAAAGGTGCAAAGGGTAAACAATATGGCGTGGGATGCGCATACAAACATTACTGATACGCAAGCAAAAGTATTCTGTAAATAACTCATGGACCAGACGTTATCAAAAGAACATGCTAATTTTGCCCCCATCCAGGATTTCCATTCTGGAATACCAGAAATGCTGTGGTGGAATGTAGTCTGGATTCCCAGGAAGGAAAGGCTGCATTCCAGAGGAATAAGAGACAGTGAAGTTAAAGATAGCTTGGTAGGGAGGAAGAGAGTTAAGACGGCTCCTCTCCAAAAGTTCTCAAAAGGCCATCGAAGTTTCAATGGATAGGTGAGGAACAACTTCGAATTCTTAGAAGTAACTATGTGTATCTTTCTTGGGTTTTGGAACTTTACACAATCATGCCAAACTAAGAAAATACTTGCATCTTTAAAGGTAGATTTCTAGAGAGGATCTATCTTGAGCTTCCCAACCAAACTATCTTAACTTCGCTATCTCTTACTCCTCTGGAATGCAGCATCTCTCATCTGGGAATCCAGACTACAATCCACTACAGTGCATTCCAAACAAATCAGGATATTGTGGGGTAGGAACAGGCAATATTGCATTCAGTCACTAGATATCCAAGTTCCTGTTACCGTTGTGGTGTTCATGATGATCTCTGGATCATCCCGGTCATCGGGAACTACTTCCTCTTCAAGTCGAGGTACTGTGGGGACTACAGGAGCAGGGGTAATGAGGGTGGTGGCTTTCTTGGCTTTGAACAAGAAGCTGGAGGAGATAAATAGGAAGGAGGGTATGATCAGAAAGGACAGTACATTCTCCATCTAAGATGTCCCACCTAATTTTCTCCAGGCACACTTCTTGGAAATGAATCCTGCTCAACTCTGTCAGAACTAGTTTAGAATCACTACATGTCTGATCATGTTGATAGCCTCCCACACCAAGAATGCTTCTTCTCCCACTTCGATATCTAAAGATCTTCATTATTCCTTTTGAACCCAATCGTCTCCCCTCTAGGAGATTTCTTGATCCCCTGGTAAGCTTTCCATAGAGTTCTTACCCTCTTTTTGCTTTGCTTTTCTCGTTGGAGGAATCCTTCTCGTTCTCTGCTTTGGGGGCCTCTTTGGGTGACTCCTTGTGAGCGGCTGGAGAACCCGGGCCTTGTTTCTCCTTCTCGGCTTCCTCAGCTTCCTTGCGGCTGGCGGTTTTCTTCAACTTCTCAAACTCGGAATCAAAGTCAACGTCCTTGACCTCATCTTCAGGGATGGTGAGTGCATGAGTGAGTGGAGTGGTACCAGCAGGGACCTTGAACTTCTCATGGAACTCCACTGGCATACTGAGACGCAGGAAGAGGAGTTCCACAATAGCATTCTGGGAGCCGAACGTTCGGTGTGTCAACTTTAGACACGGTGGGTTGTCCACGGTGCCATCAATCCGGGACACCTACCCATGGAGGACCAAAGCAGCAGGTTAGAGGAGCAATGGACAAGCTTCTTCCCAGGCTCATCCTAACCTTCCATGACTGTTTTTCAAAGAATTATGGACAACCCTTCTTTAGAGTCCTCCAGAACTTACAAACAAATATTCGTTAAAGGTAAGTGGTAAAATTTAACTTGCTCAATGTTATCAATCTTCTGATAGGTCATGTAGACATGGAGGTGGCATCAAAGGAACATTTGTAGAAGATATGAACTTCCAAACCAATAACCCAATAACCACACTTTCTTTCAGCCATGCAAAATCTCTCACCTTACATCAGTTGTGAGTTCAACCACAATTTTGCTGTACAACAAACCAATCCTCACAGATGCTACTATTAGTGCCTCTGGTTCACCTGTTCTGGAATTATGTGATCATTTTTATTGCCACATTTTCTCATGAAGCTCCCTCAGATGGCACCCACCAAGCTTCGAAATCCCTCCCGGCTCCCAGTCATTCAAAATGGCGGCTGCTTTCTCCTCACCAAGCCAACCCAAAAGTATCTTGCTCATAAATCCCTCCCATTTCAGAATGGCCTCTTGCTGCCATGGTTGCTTCTCAAACATGGAGCTCTCCTTGTCAACGTTTGAGTCCCAAAGCACACCTGCCACAGGGGACACCCTCCTAGGCTCCACCCTCAACTTAGCCTCCTGCTCTCACCTCATAGTGAGGGTGCTCATCAGGCACGGGGGAAAACTGAGGCAGGCTTTTGCTGAACCACATGGTGACTTCCCGCTTCGTGTTGATCGCAAAGGGTTCGTAACCTTCTTGGAGACCACAGATGGTGAAATAGCGAAGGCTGCTGACATCCTGACCCAGGTTGAGTCGTCCTACCTGGGAGAGGCCCAAGCTGCACACTGGGATGAAGCCTGTTGAAGATGGGAGGAAAACAATGAACTTAGGTTGCCGACAATGAATAAATAAATGTTCAGCCTCCACAAGTGTTGGACAGATAAGGCTGTGCAGAGAGTGGTGAGGACAGCAGATTATAGAATAGAATTCTTTATTAGCCAAGTGTGATTGGACACACAAGGAATTTGTCTTTGGTGCAAATGCTCTCAGGGTACATAAAAGAAAAGATACATTCGTCAAGAGTCAAGAATCATAAGGCATAATAACACTAATAATAATAATAATAATAATGAGGGAGGAGAGAGGAGGATAAGAGAGGGGATGGATGGATGGAGGGAGAGGGAGGGAAAGGAGGGGAAGGGAAGAAGGGAGAAGAGGAAATGGGGGAGGGAAGGATCAAGGTGGATAAATCTCAATCTTGTCTGGCATAAAAGAAAAGATACATTCGTCAAGAGTCAAGAATCATCAGGTACAACACTTAATGATAGTCACAGGGTACAATAAGCAATCAAATCACACTAGGAAACAGTCCATATAGATCGTAAGGATACAAGCGACAAAGTTACAGTCATACAGTCACAAGTAGGAGGGGATGGGTGATAAGGAGTGATGAGATTAATAGTGGTAGAAATGCAGACTTAGTAAACAGTCTTACAGTGTTGAGGGAATTATTTGTTTAGCAGAGTGATGGTGTTCAGGGAAAAAGGGTCCTTGTGACTAGTTGTTCTGGTGTGCAGTGCCCTATAGCATCGTTTTGAGGACAGGAGTTGAAACAGTTTATGTCCAGGATGTGAGGGGTCTGTAGATATTTTCAGAGTTATGTATATACTTATACCTTTTATATTTGTATGTTTATATGTTATGTTCATACTTGTTTTCTGATACATGCTTGACAAACAAACAAACAAACAAATAAATTAAATAAATTGTATAGAGTCTCCTGCTTGAGCAGGGGGCTGGACTACAAGACCTCCAGGGGTCTTCTGGCTCCATTCTGATTGATCGATCTTGAGTCTTTTTTTCTGCTATGTACGGACCGTGATTGATAGGCATGTAGGTTTTGGTTTCATTTTTGTACAATTTGGCATTTTTGGATGATGCCGCTGCTCTTACTCTATTGTTATTGTTATTTTGAGGGTGGTGCATTGGAATTTCATTTTAAGGTGCCCTTGTGAATATAAAAAAATGACAATGAAGGTTGTTCAGCCTCTGAAGAACAAAGGTCCGAGATTCGGGAACGCTCTGCTTACCATCTTCGGTCTCTATTTCTTTGAAGGCCAGCTCTGATCCCGAGTCGCTGATCAGCATCTCCCCGTTCAGTGTAAACATGATGTGGTTATCCGTCAGGTCAATCATGCATCCAACCACATCTCCCGGTTGCCACGGGCGACCAAAAGGCTCACTCCCTACGTGCCAACGTTGACCCTGCGGGATGGAGACAAATGGATGGGATCGGTTGTGGCTCACCAGCGGCCAGCAGAGCTGGCAGCAGATTCAGAAAGTGAGAAGGTTGGGGTGTCAATTCATAAAACTGCCGGAATCCTGACATGGGGAGGATCATGGGCCAGTCCTGGAGTCTGGGGAAGGCTTTGATGAGGGCTCTGCGTCAGAGGCAGAGATGGGGCCAGAGCTCTCCGACAGTTATCAGCTGCCTTCAGAGTCGGAGATCAGTGGGGAAGAAGAACAGCTGGAGCCTGTTCCCAGTGTGCACATGCACAGAGCTGCCAGAAGAAGGGAACAGCTAGAAACAAGGGTTGACTCGGGAGTAAAGTCACAGGTGGATGGTGAATGGACCCTCCCATAAGGAATAAAGAGGAGCAAAAGAGGAGTGTGGTTTGCAGGAGACAATTCGTTCATTTCATTAGGGTGAAGATCTGTTCCTGACTCCTTGCCAAGTATTGTCTGTTACAGAGTGGTGTTTGGAAGACATTGGCCTGGCAGCTCCCCAAGCCTGATAAAGGTCTGTAGTTGTGAAATCTCTGGAAAGACTGTTTGGCAGGACTTTGCTTGTGAA
Source organism: Naja naja (assembly GCA_009733165.1). Classification (NCBI taxonomy): domain Eukaryota; kingdom Metazoa; phylum Chordata; class Lepidosauria; order Squamata; family Elapidae; genus Naja; species Naja naja. Next base: position 26,995,665 of record CM019160.1, on the reverse strand, counting down.
TGAGAGGAATTCACTGTAGCCCAAATAAAAGGGGTTTTATCGAGTCGGCTTCGTGCTTTTGGGAAGCCTACATCAGAACAGGATCCTTCAGGGAAAAGGGAACAAGAAGATGACCAAGGCTGGCCCAGGATGAAGAGGAGGAAGCAGCCCAGACTCACCCGGTGCCCGTTGAAGACATAGGAGAGGTCGTCGGCACCCAGCTCCACATCAGGTCGCACGTTCGGGCGGGCCCACCCAACCCGCATCTCGCCAGTGGTGACGGCCTCGAACTCAAAATACCACTTGCCCGTCTTCACCGCGTAGAACTGCTCAGCGCGGAAAATGCGGACTTTTTCCAGCCGGCCCTTGGTCAGTTCTAGAGCTGTTCAGAGACCAAGAAGACGGGAGGATGGCAAAACAAAGACAAAAGGGACACTCCACACCCACCCCACTTAAGTAAGTCCACTTGAATTGGAAGGGACCTTGGTCCAGTGGTCGGCAACCAGTGGGCCGGGGACCACTGGTGGTCCGTGAGAAACTTTTGGTGGTCTGCAGAGAAATGCTCCCCCCCAAAGCACCCACCAAAATAATTAATCCAGGCTACATGGGAACACAAGGCTGCACCACCCATGTGGCCTGCCCACCCGCTGGCCCCCACCCTTCAGCCGAGCACAAACCTTACGTTGAATAGAGCCACATGAGCTGGAACCGGAAGGTAAGACCAATGGCGGGGGAGGGAAATCCACCCCAGGGTGGCTTGCTGATGTTGGTGGGAAAGTCGGTCCCATATTCCAGAGCTGCAGTCGTCACAGGACAGGCCCTTTGGTCATCCCGGAGTAGCTGCTCCTCCACCTGGGTGCACCGGCCTACCATGGACTGGAGGAGCTACTCCGGGATGACTAAAGGGCCGGTCCTGTGACTACTGCAGCTCTGGAATATGGGACCAAATTTCCTACCAATGTCGGCAAGCCACCATCAGTCAAAATTCATATTAATGATCCACGGGATTTAAAATTATGAGTTTGGTGGTCCCTGAAGTCTGAAAGGCTGGCAACCCCTGTTCTAATCCAACTCCTAGTTCAAATAGGACACCCTACAGCATTCCAGACAAATGGCTGTCTAATCTCTTTTCAGAACCTCTAGTGTTGGAGCACCCATGACTCCTGGTGGCAAGCAGTTCTACTTATTAATTGTCCTGCCAGGAAATTTCTCTTTAATTCCAGGTTGCTTCTCTCCTGGATAAATTTCCATCTGTTGCTTCTTGTCCTGCCCTCAGGTGCTTTGGAGCATAGCTTGATCCCCTCTTCTCTGTGGCAGCTCCTCAAACATTGGAACACTGCTATCATGCCACCTCTTAACTCTTCTTTCCATCAAAGCAGCCCAATGCAGTTCCTGCAACCATATTATACTCTGTAGTAATCTGGCTCTTAACTTATTTATTTACTTAATAAATGTTTATGCTGCCCATCTTGCTGATGTGATGACTCTGGGCCGCTCCAATTAATTTTGGTTGATTTAATATTTTAGGTTTTCATGTCTCTGTCTTTATGAAGTTTGTAAGCTGCCCAGAGCTGCTTGACTTCAAAATGGGTGGCATATAAATGTAATAACAGAATCAGTGAATTAAACCGAAAGGCTAAACCATACGATGAACGGTTGCAGGAACTGGGCATGGCTAGTCTAGGGAAGGGAAGGACCAGGGGAGACAGGAGAGCAGCCTTCCAATATTTGAGGGGCTGCCCCAGAGAGGAGGAAGGGGTCAAGCTATTTTCCAAGTACCTGAAGGGCAGACAAGGAATAATGGATGGAAACTGAACAAGGAGAGATTCAACCTGGAAATAAGGAGGAATTTTCTGACAGTGAGAACAATCAACCCATGGAACAGAAGTTGCCTTCAGAAGTTGTGGGAGCTTCATCATTGGAGGCTTTCAAGAAGAGACTGGACTGCCCTCATGTCAGAAATGGTGTAGGGTCTCCTGCTTGGGCGGGGGGGTGTTGGACTACATGACCTCCAAGGTCCCTCCCAACTCTTGTTCATCTGAGGTTAAGGAGTAGAAACCAGAGGCCGAAGAATGGAAGGACACTCACGGGCTTCCTGATCTGGGGGTTCAATGTTGTATCCGTAGCCAAGGAGGGTTCGCACCGCTTCCCGCAAGCTGTCCCGGTTGGTCTTCTTGGTCCTCTCATCCAGGAGGTGGTAGGGCACCAGACGGGGGTTGCGCTTGTTTTTGATGTCCTACAAGCCCGAGGAGGACACGGTCTATGAACATGAAGCAGCTTAACAAAACACATCGCCAAGCCCCACGCATTGTACTCAAAAGCTGGTAGGAGTGGAGAAAATGACCTGGAATCTTGTGGCACACCACCAGATACCACCATGGTGGTCCCTCATCCCATACCGCCTTCTGTTACTCCCTTCCCCTGCCAGGTTGCGCTTTCAGCCATCGGTCTACAGGGACCCCATGTCAACTCTGAATTGAACCTGGCTGAAGCCATTTTTTGCTGCTTCATAGTTGTCACGTGCTCTGGGGGTGGGGAAGGGGGAGAAGTAGACCGACCAGTGGTGGCTAACCTTTTTGGGCTCCTGTGCCAAAAATTGTGCGTGTGCTTGCAAGCTCGCTGTGTGCCAGCACCCAGAAAGCAATGCGCGCCCCCCATGCCCCCTACACATGCGCGCACAATCCACCCACCCGCTGTCCCCTTACCTGCACTGTGCCTCACAGCTGATTTTCGGCCAATTTGAGGCCTTTTTGACCTCCCAAAGGCATGAGAGGCTTCTGCAAGCTTTGCAGGCCGAAAAGTAGCCCCGTTCGTCACTTCCTGTTTTCGAAAATACCGGAAGTGACAAAATGGGGCTAGTTTTCAGCCTGCAAGCTTGCAGAAGCCTTCCTCATGCCTTTGCCGACCTCAAAAACCTCCATCAAATTTTCGCTGCACAGTGAGGCAAGTTTGCTGCAGCTCGTGTGCCGGCACAAATGGCTCTGGATGCCACCTGTGGCACGCGTGCCATAGGTTCGCCATCACAGAGATAGACTGTCTCGCAGACATAAATGTCATGGCCCACCACACTTGAGACGATGAGAAGGTTGGGGAAGAACTTGAGCCAGTTCTGGAGCCTGGGGAAGGCTCTGATGGATGCTCAGCATCAGACACAGAGAAAGAGCCAGGGCCGTTCGACATTTCCCAGCCACCGGAGAGGCAGTTGCCTTTGGAGTCAGAGATGAGTGAGGAGGAGGAGGAGTAGCTGGGGCCTGTTCCAGAGGCATATGCACAGAGCAGATAGGTGAACAATGGAGGACAATGAGCTGGCTCGGGAAGCAAAACAAACAGGGACACTCAATGGCCCCTCCTGGCTGGGGAATAAATAGGAGGAAAAGGGGAGTAGTTGGGTTGTTGCAGACAACCATTTGCATTTCTGGAACGTATGCTCCTTGTGTGTTTCCTGCGACAAAGACAGTCTTGCCAGAACGGAGGTTGTCTATTTCTCTGACTTAAATTTGCAGCCTCCTGGTTGGGAGCTCACAGCCTTGCATTTATCATAACAAGCTGATAAGAACTATTGTTTCAGTTAACTTCTTGCAGGACTCTTGGCTGGGCTTTCTGTTGGTGAATGCAGTTAATTCCCAAGGTGTAACCAAAGAGGGGTTTTGCTTTGCAGGGAGTCGGATTCTTGCTTCTGCGAAGGCTGGGTCAGAACAATAACGAAGAGCCTTCCCGTGGGAACCAAGTTCATCCCAACAGGTGGCAGTTGAAGGAGGAAAGGAGTGACCAAGGAGCCCGCCAACTGATTTAATTGAACAATGTGATGTGGAACACTTGGGGAGGGAAACAGTTTCTCTTTTAATTATGCTATAACAGCGGGAAACTTCAGAGTTAGTTTTCACTAGCCGTGCCGATACGATGTATCCAATAAACATGTTCTTTGAGGGACCTTCCTCCCTCGGAGTTCTGATTTCTTTGGACTCGTTCCTCGAAACGCTGACACCCCATATAACTGGGGGTCCCACTCCTGGGCTGTAGCCCACTATCGGGCCGTGGCCTGTTTGGAACTTGGCCGTGTAAGCGGCAGGCGCCTGCAGATGCACAAATATCCCCTTGCACGAGTGGCGCCTGCTTGTGCTTGTACGCAAAACTCCCCTCTACTTACAGAGCGCGTACCCATCGTTCACACAAATGGAACTGTGCATGCTGACGTCCACCCACCTGCCACTTGCAGGGAACCATCCGCTCTCTCCTCCACCCACCCCACTGGGCTGCCAAGCAAGACAGGTTGGGGACCACTGCCCAAGAAAATCCTTTCCTCTGGAGTCCCACACCTGCACAACGCTGTACGTCCAGCCCTGTTGGACCCGATCCCGTGCCCAGACATTGTGTCCATTCTCAGCCAGTTTGTCCACCAACGTATTCTGGGCTGGAGTGAGCTTGATGTGGTTGAGATCCAAGGGTGCTGGTTTGTAGCCGTTGGACATCATGTACCTACAAAGGTGGGACACTTAGGATGCTATAGGCAAAACCAGCCTCTCGACACACCCAACACACTGGAGCCAAACCGGTTACGTTTTAGGCAGCTTGGTTTTCTTGAGGTTCTCTTCGGCTTTCTCATCCGCCATCCCCACATGGCAGCCCAGAGCAAGCAAGGTCCTACAGAGGAAGAGATCAGATCGTAGTTATTCTGGGTGGGTGGGGAGGAGCTAAGCCACACACCCGTTCTCCTTTGGGTAGCAAATATGGCACCATGCACTTCAAGCTCCCAGGACACTCCACAAAATCTGCCTTGTGTTGAGAAACTAAAGTGTTACAGCTCAACTGGATTGAGCCTCGGTCACGCAGTGGTTAGAGTGCAGTACTGCAGGCTGCTTCTGTGGACTGTCGGCTGCCTTTAATTTGGCAGTTTTAATCTCACCAGACTCAAAGTTGGACTCAGCCGTCCGTCCTTCCGAGGTGGGTAAAATGAGGAGCTAGATTGCTGGGGGCAAGAGGCTGACTCCGTAAATCACTTAGAGAGAGCTGTAAAAGCACTGTGAAGAGGTATAGCAGTCTAGGTGCTATGGCTATTATCCAACGAATTGAAACACTACATTTGCAGCTTAAGGAGAAACTTCCTAACAAATGAGGACAATGAACCAGTTGTAGGTGCTTCATCACTGGAGATTTTAAAGAAAAGACTGGACAACCACCAATCTGAAATGGTATAGGGTCTCCTGCTTGAGCAGGGGGTTGGACTAGAAGACCTCCAAGGTCCCTCCCAGCTGTATTCTGATTGAGATTGATTGCGCTTCCTACTGGACCAACAGTTAAGGAGCAGACCATACTCCAATCAAGGAAGTACCAATTCAGACAAACAAGCTAATAGTAAACAGTGGGATAATCAAGAAATCTCCATGAACGCACCCACCAACACTGACTGAGTATGCCACTGATATATGGACCTCCGCACCTTCCGCCACGACCTGAAGACCTGGTTATTTGACCAAGCCGGGCTGTGATAACCTTCTTGGGGGGGGGGATGGCTTTTAATTAATTTAATAATGGACAATATTGGGCTTGTTTTGGTTTAATTATTTTTTAACTATTTATTGTGGATGTATGTTTTTAGTTGTGAGCCACCCCGAGTCTTCGGAGATGGGGCGGCATACAAGTCCAATCAATCAATCAATCAATCAACCAATCAACAAACAAACAAATAAATAAACAAACCCCATTCCCCACTCATGGGTTATAATCAGGGGTGGGATTCTACCGGTTCGGACCGGTTCGGTGAACCGGATGTTAAATTTACATTTGGTTCGCCAAACCAGTAGTTGAACCGACTGGTTGGCCCCGCCCACCCTGCTCCTCCCTTCCCAGGAGTCTCCACGTGGCCTGTTTTGTATGCAGGGAAGTGCAAGGTCCATGCGGAGTCTCTGGGTGGCTGAAAAACGGCCCTTCTGGACATTCCAGAAGTCTGGAAACAGGCCCGTTTCTGGTTTCTGGAGGCCCTCTGGAGCCCAGGGAAGGTTGTTTTTGCCTTCCCAGAGGCTCGAGACAAGCCCCCGGACTCTGGGGAAGGCGAAAAACGGCCCTCCCGGAAGGTCCAGTAGGCCACCCCACCATGGCCACGCCCACCCAGCATCCGGGCAGTGAACCGGTTGCTGGGATTTTTGAATCGCACCCCTGGCTATAATCCAAAGATCTGGACTACAGAGGAGGCCACGGCTCAGTAGATCCAGACCCATTTCAAAGTATCTCCCAGGGATTTCCCCCAGCCATCACTCACTTGAGGGTCTCGCCCGACATCTGCAGGTTGTAATTGCGCTCTGGCTCAGGAAGGCTGTGGAAATCCAACAAACAAGGGTGCAGGTGTTTGTTGTCATCCCGGACCTGAGATGAAACAATGGTGGATCAGGGGATCCTCGTTACAATTTCAGGCGGAAAAGGATCTGGTGTCACTGGGGCTACAATCCCTATTCCACAAATGACAGGAATTATAAAGTTTCCGTCCCTTGTGTGACATCATTGCGAGGTGCCTGGCATCATTGTGGCTTGTTAAAGATGCTGAAGGCTACACAATCCTTCTTGCTGCCACACAAGGAAAGGCATGGCAACCTCTGTGAATATAATTTAAAGTGTAAATGTGGTCATGTGGCCGGCATGACTAAACACAAAGGTTCATGGAATGCTATTCCCATCCCCCCTCAGTCGTCTCTATTTTTCTACTTGCATTTTTTATATGCTTTTGAACTGCTAGGTTGGCAGAAGCTGGGACAAGTAATGGGAGCTCACTCCATGACGCGGCGCTAGGGATTCGAACTACTGAACTGCCGACCTATCTGATCGACAAGCTCAGCATCCTAACCATTGAGCTACCGCGTCCCTTCTATTTAAAGTGTATAGAATGATAAATGCAGTAGCGTATTACCCTATGAAAATAATAGTTGTTAATTATGATGTACAACACTATGTAGTCAAAAGAGACTATACTGCATGCGTCAACTCATCAAATATTTCTATGGTCTTTTTAGAGTTGCCAACAGAAAGGGAAGGGGGAGCAGTGGGCAGCTTGCATTCCATAAATGTCTTCAAAGATAGCTTCTAGGTGACTGAAGTTTCTGCCGTGCAAAATTCTAACTGGAGAGCATGAGTGATGACTCTTGGCTATGGATGTGTCCCATTGGAGAATATGAATTACGATACACCCAGAGGGGTGGGGGGAAAACCAGGGTCAAGAGTGACAATGAATGATGTGTCTCAGAGTCGGCTGCACCCAGGCAGCGTCAGCATGCTTACTCCTAATAAATATTCTTTAAGTTTTGGAAGTTTGGCTACAGACTCATGATTTAAATGGGGGTAACTGCCGAAGCCCTGACTATGAGAATCATAGTTATAACTAGGACTGTATACTGTGATGTTTTGTTTTTTTAAAGAACTTGATATAACCAGTACACAAACGTTGCAAAATTGGAAATGTGATGAATAATAATGGAAAATATACAATTTTTTTTTTAAAAGGAAAGGCATGGCAACCTCCAACCTCTGGTTCCTGGAGAGCAGAACTCACCGGCCCATAGATCCATCCCTGCTCGATGCGAGTCAGTGCCCACAGTTCATGGATATTCTCTGCCAGTTTCTCCCGGATCTTCTCAAGGTGTGGAGGCAAGACGATCTGCAGGATTTTTTTAAAAAGGAAAAAGGAGCAGAACAAGGCTATTAAAAGACACTTTTAGTAGCAGACTGCTTACTAGAGGTAGTCCTCAACTTACAACTTACAGCTCATGTAGTGTCTTACAACTTACAGCTTACAACTTACAGCTCATGTAGTGATTTACAGCTTACAACTTACAGCTTACAGTTTACAGCTTCCCCTTTGGGGAAGTGAGGCGGGATATAAATCTAATAAATAAATAAAATAAATAAATTTACAGCTCATGTAGTGACTTACAGCTTACAACTTACAGCTTACAACTTACAGCTCATGTAGTGACTTACAGCTTACAACTTACAGTTCATGTAGTGACTTACAGCTTACAACTTACAGCTCATGTAGTGACTTACAGCTTATAACTTACAGCTTATAGCTTATAACTTACAGCTCATGTAGTGACCATTCAAATTTATAACAGCATGGAAAAAACTGACGTATGATAGTTTTTTTCCACACTTTGGACTGTCACAATATCCCCATGGTCATGTGATCAAAATTCAGCCGCTTGGCAACTGACTCGTATTTATGACAGTTGCCGTGTCCCGGGGGTCACGTGAACCCCTTTTGCAACCTTCTGAGTAGCAAAATCCATGGGGAAGCCTGATTCACTTAACAACTGGGCTACGGACTTAACAATGGCAGTGATTCACTTAACAACCATGGCAGGAAAGGTCGTAAAATGGGACAAAACTCAATTAACCAATGTCTCCCCCAGCGACAGAAATTTTGGGCTCAACTGTGGTTGTAAGTCGAGGACTACCTGTAATCAGATCTCAGCTTTGCTTAAACCAGCCGTGGGCAACCACGTCGGATCCGCCCATTCGGCTGTTCTATCCAGCCCACGGAGCCGAAAGAGCAGTGGGTTCTCTTGCTCTCCCAGAAGGCTACGTGAAATAATCTAACTTTGAATTTATATTAGTTCACACAAACACTCCATCCATGCTTTTGTTCCGGCCCTCCGGTCCAGTTTAAGAACCCACTGTGGCCCTTGAGTCAAAAAGTTTGCCCACCCCTGGCTTAAACTATAGTATAACCACCATTTCCCCTCGTTTCAATCATACTTCTGACGTATGCATATTAACGCAAGTTTGATTGATTAGGTTGGTTGATTATCAATCCATCAACCAGAAGAATGAATTTATTTCTGTAGCTGTGGGAGGGAGGGAGAAAAGAGGGAGGGAGGGAATAGGGAGGGAGGAAGGAGAGGGGAAGGAGGGAGGGAAGAGGGAGGGAGGAAAGAGGTGGGAGGGGGAGAGAGGAAGGAAGGAAGGAGGGAGGGAGGAGAGGGGACAGAGGAAGGAGGGAGGGAGAAAGGAAGGAGGGAGGGAGGGGAGGGAGGAAGAAGGGAGGGAGGAAGGGAAGAAGGAGAAAGGAAGGGTGGAGGGAGGGAGGGAGGAGAGAGGAAGGAAGGAGGGAAGAGGGAGGGAGGAAGGACGGGGTAGAGGAAGAAGGAAGGAAGGATGGAGGGAAGGAGGAAGGAAGGAAGGAGAATGTGAAAGTACCCACGGGTCCTGCCAGCAGTCACACTAATAACTGATTTTACTCTACAGGCCCTAAAATTGCCGCTTTCCCACATGTTGTTCTCAGGTTCTGTGCCCAAGAAAGCCCAGCTGTCCCTACCTGGACAGTATCCACAGGGTAGGGGATGAAGGACGTGTGGGACAAGGACTGGGTCGGCCCCAGGAGGTTCCGGAAGCCGTTGATATCGTGCTTGTACTCCTTGATGGGCTCCACACGCATCTTCTCACGGGGAAGGACACCTCAGGGCAGGGAGCGAGCCTCAAGCAAGATTTGAACCCGTATGGCACTTCCAGGAGGAACCGCACTCTGGCAGGAAGGGAGAGCAGGAAAACATGTAGAAGCTTGTTCATTAATGGCCTGGATATATGTTGGCACTTCAGGAGGCTGTGAGTGTAATCCTAGGTAGAGGCAGGTATTTCTCTCTTGGGCACGTTGAGAATATCTCTGTCGAATATAACTCCGCACTGGCAACAAGAAGGGGATCCGGCCAGTAAATACTCAGCTCCAGACTTCAATGTAAGAGATTATGGGGTCGTTAAAAGAAGATGGTATATATTGGCACTTCCCTCAAAGTGAGTTTTTCTGATTTTAGTCTGGGATGTTGGAGGGGCTGATATGGAACAACTGACCCAGTCACACAAAAGGAGTCTTTGATTTACAACTATAGGTAGCCCTCGACTTACAATGGTTCGTTTCGTGACTGTTCAAAGTTACAACGCCACCGAAAAAGCGACTTAGGCGCCTTTTTTCATACTTACAACCATTGCAGCTTCCCCATGGTCACTTGATTTATATTCGGGTGCTTGACACCTGACTCGTATTTATGACGGTTGCTGCTGTGATCCCCTTTTGCGACCTTCTGGCAAGCAAAGTCAAGGGGGGGGAAACCAGATTCACGTAACAACCCTTTGACCAATTCAACAACTAAGTGATTCACTTAACAACTGTGTGAGAAAGGTCGCAAAATGGGGCAAACTCACTTGTTTCACTTAGCAATAGAAATGCTGGGCTCCACTGTAAGCCGAGGAGTCCCTGTATTCATTTAGCAAGGGTTGAAGTTACGATGGGGCTGAAAAAAAAAGTAAGATTATGGCCGCTCTTCACACTTATGACCGTCATAGCCTCTCCATGGTCACCTGATCCAAATTTGTTCTTTTTCCCTTTCTCTTTTCTTACTTTTCCATGGTTTTTTTTACCCCTTTGTATTTTATACTTCAATAAACTAGTACAAAAAGTTAAACCAGAAAAACAGTTTCAATCCCAATATTGGTTAAGTCAAAGACTACCTGTAGTGAAATTTCTGAATGCTGAACACGGGAATGCTGCAGTTGTGAAGTGTGAAAAATGGTGGCAAATTGCTTTTTTCCCCAGTATTATTGTTGCTTTGAACGGCCACTAAATGGATCAGTTGTAAGTCGAGGGAGATCTATAGGTCTCATTTCCACCCTATGTCAGGGCTCCAACAAATCCACCCTCATTCAAATCAAAAGTCTCTAACCGCATCTCAGAGAAAAGTAAATTGATTTATTAGAGTGGCCATACATGCAAGTGGCTGGGTGCAGCCGACTCTAAGACATATCATATATTTCCCCCTTGACCCTGGTCTTCCCCCCACTCCCTGGATGTATATTCTCCAATGGGACACATCCATAGCCAATAGTCATCAATCATGCTCTCCAATAACCTTCTTATGCTCTGACAACTTTGGTCTGTCAGGGTGATTATCTAGGCTCAATAATTGCGCGTGTGCTTGCTTGCACGTGCTTGTGTGCCACCACCCAGAAGGCAATGTGTGCTGGTCCCCTCACCCCCTGAGCATGCACATGCGACTTCTCACGCACACGATCTGCGATGATTCCCCCTTGTGTGCATGTCTTTGCACATACGCGATGGATTCTCCTTATGTTGCCGCGACATTCGCGCATGCACATGCATTTCCCTCTCACGCACAGCATGTCTGCGCATGCGTGCCTAATCCCCTCGCATGCATGTCCCTGAGCATGCATGATCCCCTCACGTGCAGCGCGTCCCTGTGCATGCGCATGCGATCCCCTCGCATGTGCTTCCCTGCGCATGCACACGCATCTCCCACGGACCCCTCCTCCACCCCTGCGTGCTAGGTACCCGACAATCAGCGTGCATGCACAGTGGGACTCTTCTGGGCAACCTGTCGCATGCCAGGGGAAATGGCTCTGCATGCCACTTCTGGCATGCATGGCATAGGTTCGCCAACACGGATCTAGGCATTTAAGGAATGCCTTGTTTTCCACCACTCCCTTTTTCTGGCAGCTAAAAAGACCAAAGGAGTATCTTTTTAGTTGACACCCTACTGCGGGGTCGAGCTTACTTGATGCCCGCCGAGAAGCTAATCACGGGGAAGAAGAGCCCGTCCAGGTTGAAGTTCTCAAACATGCCCTGCACCGGGAAGCCGTTGATGCGGAAAGAGATGCTGGGCACACTCAAATCCAGGCAGCAGCTGACCACGTCGTCCGCCCCCAGCATGTGCTGCCCGGGGGACGCCACGGCCCGAGCCACGCGGCCTGCGCCGAGTGGAAAAGAGACAAAGAGGGAAATCACTCCGAGAAGAACACAGTTGAAGAGCCAAAGGTGAGAAAGTGAGATGGGCTTAAAGCAACGGGTGTCAAACTGGATATCTTCGCGGGTTGGATCAGCATTTTAGTTCTCCTCTGCGAGCCGGGGCCAGGGTGGGGTGGGGTGCAGGACGGATGCCTCCTGCAACAACCTGCTGGCCAAAACAAGGCATGGGGGGGGTCTGCATGTGGGCCCCCACCACTTGTTTTCAGCCCCACTGGCCTCCTGCAGCACTGCCACTTTGGGGCCAGTTTTGGGCCTGTTTTTGTTGTTTTCGACCTGTTTCTGGGCCGTATTTTGGGCCTGTTTTTTGGCCATTTTCGACCCATTTTGGGGCCATATTTTGGGCCTGTTTTTTGGCCGTTTTCAACCCATTTTGGGGCCTGTCTCGGGCCTTTTTTTGGCCATTTTCGACCTGTTTTGGGGCCATATTTTGGGCCTGTTTTTTGAATGTTTTCGACCCGTTTTTGGGCCTGTTTTGGGCTTGTTTTTTGGCCATTTTCCGGCCTGTTTTGGGTCCATCTTTCAGCCTGGTTTTTGCCCTAGTTTTGGCCGGCAGTGCGTTGCAGGAGGCCATGGAGGGTGCGGGGTTTTACCTGCCAGAGGCACCACGGGCCAGTCCTTTGCTAGTTCCAGGCCGGCCCTGCAGGCCAGATTTAAGCACCTCGTGGGCTGGATCCACACCTGACCTTGAGTTTGACACCCCTGGCTTAAAGGATCTTGAACAAGATTTCTGCTCAGTGAGATCAGAGCAGGATTTGGTCTACTGTAACGATCATATGAATCAGATGTCTGCATCCGATTTCTTATCGTTTATATCATTTATTTTTAGGGTTGAGGCACGTCTGTAAGAAGTTGCCAACTCAAGGAAAGAAAGATGCCTGTGGAGATTCTCCATCCTCCAAGTCATGATTGTCCCAAAGCTTTTTTTTCAAGAGGCAATTGGACTTCCTGTTCTTTTTTGATGTTGTTTCGCTTCTCCTCCAAGAAGTTTCTTCAGATGGTGAGGAAGGTTCCACAACCATTTGCGTGATTTGGGTGAGCCTGAGGACTCAGATAAACCTCCAAGTGGCCTCAGTGACTCTCTAAAAAGGATGCAAATGACCAGCTGTCTGCAAGGAGCATAAATTCTTCCGTTCCCCACCATCCTGTCGGAGCTGAAGAAGCTTCTCGGATGAGAAGCAAAACATCTTCAAAGAAAACAAGAAAGTCCAGTTTTGCCTCTTTGAAAAACCACCTTTGGGACAAGGAGAGAAGGCCACAGTAGGAGCATCTGAGGAGGAGCAGTCCACAAATGTGTCCGCCATCTGGACTTCCTTGACTCTCCCAGATGCCACTGGGCCACTATTTAACTTCTTTCTTTCTTTCTTTCTTTCTTTCTTTCTTCTTTCTTTCTTTCTTTCTTTCCTTTCTTCCCTTCCTTCCTTTTCTTTTTCTCGCCTTTTTCTTTCTTTCTTTCTTTCTTTCTTTCTTTCTTTCTTTCTTTCTTTCTTTCTTTTTCTTTCTTTCTTTTTTTTCTTTCTTTCTTTCTTTCTTTCTTTCTTTCTCTTTCTTTTCTTTCTTTCCTTTCTTTCCTTCCTCCTCCTTTCTCTCCTCTTTCTCCCCCTCCTCCCCCTTCTCTCTTTCTTGCAAATGACTGAAACCCCAGATTAAAGTTTTGTCATTTTTTCTGCCTCTCCCCTGGAGGTTTCAATCCATTCGCCCCAAGCGAACCAGCCATGGATGCAACCAAACTCACCTGACCATAGGTGGAGACCATCAAAGCCAAAAGAATAAAGGTCATCCCCAACGCCGTTGCCGCCCCAGCCTTCTCCGCCCCCTGGGTAGGGGCTATAGCCTTCCGCCATGGCCCAGCCGACCCGCATATGTGTGGCCTGCGCAGTCACAAAAGGCTCCACTGAGTCCACAATCATCTCGTAATACCACTTCTTGTACTGGGTGGATCCTTCGTGGGTGCCCAGAAAGATGTTGGGGCGCATGCTGCAAAGGAAAGAGAAGACAGGGAAAAAGAAGGATCAGTACAGAAAAATTGAGAACATAGAGAAGAAGAATCTTGGCCTTAGCTAAAAAGCTAAGCAGGATTCTAGTCATTTATTTTATTTATTACATTTCTAGGATGTCTCTCTCCCCTACAAGGTGACCCTGGGTGCTTACATAGCATAAAAGCAGGTGAGAAATAATTCAGTCAATCAATCAGAATAGAGTTGGAAGGGACCTTGGAGGTCTTCTAGTCCAGCCCCCTGCTCAAGCAGATGACCCTATACCAGGGGTCGGCAACCTGCGGCTCTGGAGCTGCATGTGGCTCTTTCATCCCTCTGCTGTGGCTCCCTGTCACTCAAAATATGTGTCACAACCGCCAAAGTGCGACACCTGCTGGCACGTGATTTATTGAGCTTTTCAACCCCTCAGTAGGTTTTGTGTTTTCTGTGGGAAACAGATCCAAATGTCTCTTTGAGTGTTTAAGGTTGCTGACCCCTGACCTAAACCATTTCAGACAAATGGCTGTCCAGTCTCTTTTTAAAAAGCTCCAGTAATGGAGCACCCACAACTTCTGGTGGCAAGGAAATTAAATATGAAAAAGCAAACCGACATTAAACCGACATTATTATTTTTAAAAAACTGTGTTCAAACCATGCCTGCAAGAGCCAAGAGATGGATGGGACGGGAATGAAATTGTCTTCTCCTAGGATCAAATTAGATCCAATCAGCAGATGAATTGGAGGACAGTGGAAAACCTCCTGGTTGTAGGCTTGATGGGGATTTCTTTCACGGGGGAATGACAATCCCAAAGCACCTTTGGGACAACCATGACCATGGATGACTGAGAATCTCTACAGACTTCACCCACCCTTCTGGTCTTCCAATAAAGATCTTAAGATCTGGCTTTGCTGGTTGGCCTGGGGTCTGGAGGGCAGGTGGGGTGCCATCCTGGAGGTGGTTACTAGATTAAATGCAAGGGTCCACCTCAATTCCAATGTGTATCCCCCAATCGATCCTTGACTATGTGTATCCCAACCCCCAATCGATCCTCTTCGTGCCAGCCAAACCCAGAAGACCCACTGCAGAGGGATATCAAGAGGGCCAAGTGGCTACCTGGTGACGTGATTGATAAGCTTCGTTTGCAACAGAAGATCTCTCCCCGGCAGCAAGTTTTCAGTGATCAGGTTTTGATTAGAGCGGACAGCCACGCCATTGCAGACACACAGAGAGCAGAGAACATCCAGCACCTGCCAAAGGAAGAAGGGAAGAGCCACCGTTGTGTTGTGTTGTATGGGTTGTGTTGGGATGGATTGTGTTGGGGTAGGTTGTGTTGGATGGGTTACGTTGGGATGGGTTGGGTTGGATGGGTTGGGATGGATTGGATGGGTTTGGATAGGTTGTGTTGTGTTACATTGGGATGGGTTGTGTTGGGTTGGATGAGTTGGGATGGGTTGTGTTGGGATAAGTTGGGTTGGATGGGTTGAGTTGGGTTGGGATGGGTTGGATGGGTTGGGATAGGTTGGGCTTGGTTGGGATGGGTTGGGTTGGAATAGATTGGGATGAGTTGGATTGGGATGGGGTGGAGTGCGTTGGGATGGGTTGGGATGGGATGCTGGCTCAGGGATTCTGGGAGTTGAAGTGCACAGATCCTCAAGCTTCCCCCACCTGTATCCAGCCCCTTCTAAAGAGGGCATTGCCTGCCACAAAATGTAGGTACGCCAAAAGAAAACCACAAGCATGGGTCAAGCTCACTGCAACCCACCTTGTGGTTGCGTCCATGTTTGTCCAGAAGGGAGATGATGGATTTGATGTGGTTTTCCTGGATGATATTCAGCACTTCTGGACTTTCAATGAGGACACAATACAACACCTCCAAAATGCCTGAAGAATGAGATTAAGGAGTCTGTTTTCACACTTTGCTCGGCAACAATCCCCTGCAGTTTTCCTAGTTAATTAAGATTAATTAAGTTCTTCTTCTCTTGGCAAGAATGTGTGGCTTAAAATGGCTGCCAATGGCATTCTGCGAATCCAGAAAAAAATCACGAACCAGGTGGAGCACCGGTCGTCCTCAGTTTATGACCACAACGGAGTTGAAAATTTTTGTTGCTAAGCAAAACAGCCGTGCGGTGAGTGGTGCCCCGTTTTACACTTTGCTTGCCAGCATTGTTAAGGGAAACAGAGCCATTGTTAAGTTAGGAACACGGCTGTTAAGTGAAATCTGGCTTCCCCGCTGACTGCTTGTCAGAAGGTCACAAAAGGGGATCGTGTGACCGCTGGGACACTGCAACCATTGTAGTTATGAGTCAGTTGCCAAGCATCTGAATTTGGGTCACGTGACCATGGGAATGCTCCAATGTTCACAAGCATGAAAAATGTGTTGTGGCTCGCCAGCAGCCAGTGGAGCTGGCAGCAGAATCAGACAGTGAGGAGGCTGGGGAGGAACCTGGGCCAGTCCTGGAGTCTGGGGAAGGCTCTGACGAGGGCTCTGCGTCGGAGGCAGAGATGGGGCCAGGGCGGTCCGACAGTTATCAGCTGCCTTCGGAATCGGAGTTCAGTGGGGCAGAAGAACAGCTGGAGCCTGTTCCCAATGTGCGCATGCACAGAGCTGCCAGGAGAAGGGAACAGTTAAGGAACAAGGGTTGACTCGGAAGTAAAGGCACAGGTGGATGGTGAATGGCCCCTCCTACAGGGAATCAAGAGGAGTGAAAGGGGAGTGGTGTTTGAAGGAGACAATTAGTTTGTTTAATTAGTGTGAAGATTTGTTCGTGACTCTCAGAGTCTCCTTGCCAAGTATTTTCTGTTACAACGTTGTGCTTGGAAGCTATCGGCCTGGCAACTCTCCAAGCCTGATAAGGTCTGTAGTTGTAATTCACCCTTGAAAGACTGTTTGCTGGATGTGAATGATAGGAATTCACCTTAGCCTAATAAAAAGGGGTTTTGTTGGGATGAGGAGTCGGCTTCGTGATTTTGTGAAGCCTAGGTCAGAACAAAATGGTTGTAAGTCACTTTTTCCAGGGTGGTTGTAAACTTCAGATGGTCACTAAATAAATAGTTATAAACCAGGGACTATCTATAATCCCACTTCAGAGCAGGCATTAAATATTAAAGGTGATCCTTATCCTGACAAAGGGATCTGTTTTCCAGGAACAGCAGACCTAGTGGTTTCAGGGAGACTGTGAAGAGGCCCAACTCCCTTACTGCCGAAGCCGCCCAAACAGCAAGAGCACTTAGACTTATATACCGCTTCACAGTGCTTTACAGCCCTCTGTAATCAGTTTATAGAGTCAGCCTCTTGCTCCCAACAATCTGGGTCCTCATTTGACCGACCTCGGAAGGACGGAAGGCTGAGTCAACCTTGAGTCAGTCAACCTTGAGCCAATCAACCGCTGGCAGTTGGCAGAGTTAGCCTGCAATCCTGCATTCTCACCACTGTGCCACCCACGGCTCTTGAATTGGAACCAAACTTGCAATTCCCCCTTCGCTCACCAGAGGACGCCTCCAATCGGTCCAGTTTGCTGACCAGCCAGTCCAGATTGTTGGAAAACAGGGCGCAGTTGGAACGGTTCCCACGGATCAGCGAGGCTGCGTGGCAGGAAGGCAAGATGGGGGTTAGGCCCTTAACATCTCCACAACGATGTTAAGTCATGCGCCTGTCATTTAGCTTATCCCCCGAAGTACCAGCATAGCATTCCTCCATCTTGGCAACTTGACAGTGCATGGACTTCAACTCCCAGAATTCCCCAGTCAGTGTGAGGTAGGGTGGAGTTGACTGTCCCACCAGCACTGCAGATGTTACCTAGTTGGGTCATGCAACATTCTGCAAGCAAATCTCAGAGATCACCAAGGATTCCACTGTCCTCCCCCCTCCTCCTTATCCCTCTCCTCAAATCCCACTCCCTTCTAGCACTGATGATGTTACCTAGCTGGGTCATGAAACATCTGCAATAAAACCACCAAGCTCAGAGGGCACCAAGGAGTCCATGAAACCGTTCTGCTTTCTGCACCCACAACCACCTATTTTTTTTCTAGGTTAGGCACCCAACAGACCCCTCCTCCTGGGGATCTCAGAAAGCTAAACTCGGGGCAGGGGCTTTGTCAATCTAGCAAGTAAACCCCAAGTGATTTGTAGGTCCCTGCCTGCTCCTCGCCCAGAGATTCCAAAACCCGGGATTGTGTTTCTGTTCGCCGGTCACCCCCGCATACTGGGATCCCGTTCTCGACTCGACCCACCCAAGAGTTCATAGAGCAGGTTCACAATCTCCTTCCAAGACTCGGCGGCGTCCTCTCCGGCGAACTCGGCAAAGTGGGCAGCCGTGCTGTACACGTTGAGGCGGTCGATGCAGTTCAGGACGAGGGTGATCATGCCCTGAAAAACAGCAGAGACACCCACACACACACACACACACTTAAGGTCAAGCGGTTTCCCCCTCTCTGACCCACCTGCCTTAACTTCACATTTGAAAGGCAGTGAGGGACCTGACGTGGTAGGGCGTGTGACTTCAACAGTACAATATTGTATTCCTTTAAGCAAGACTGGGGAAGGGCAGAGGCCGGCTGAGCAATCAGAGGAGGATCCAGGCCCATCTCCTATCCATCCCAGGGCACGCAGGGAGGAGAGGATCAGGGAAAAGTGTGGTCTACTCAGGAGGAGAGGGCCATGATCCTCCTCAGGGCTTACAGCTGGGAGCTATGTATATAAGTTTGTAACTGCGTAGTCAGAATTGCTGGAGTCAAAGTTAGTGTTTTAGTTCTAAAGAAGGTTTATCTTGGTTATTTATTTATTTATTTAGACTTGTATGCCGCCCTTCTCCCTAAGGACTCAGGGCGGCGAACATATAAAAAGGAATACATTGACAATAAAAAAAAATTAAACAAAATGGTTGGCGTTCTTCCAACGGATTGTCCCTGGTTATCTTCCTGAAGCTGGCAATTATCTATCCTGGTCCGTCGAGGAACTTCATTCAATGCGGTTTGTTTTTGGCTTTTGCTTCGTTATCGGCCCTTTGAGTGTGCACTGTGTTTCTTGCCTTTGAAATGTTATTTTGACTCCTCCACTGTGAACAATTAAACAGTGAAGCCAAGTTGAAGGCATTAAAGGACTTTTAGTTACGTTTGGGATTTTGTTGTATTTCTGAGATACTCCGGGTCACCACAGCTTCTCTCTTTGATTAGTTTCCATCCATTGTTTCTTGTCCTGCCTTCTGGCGCTTTGGAGAATAAGCTGACCACCCTCTCTTTGTGTCAGCCCCACAAATACTGGAATACTGCTATTATGTCCCTGCCAGTTTCCTTTTCTCTAGACTGTGGTCTATAGCAGGGGTCTCCGACCTTGGCAAATTTAAGCTTTGCTGGCTGAGGAACTCTGGATGTTGAAGTCCACAAGCCTTAAAGTTGCTAAGGTTGGAGACCGCCTGGTCTATAGGATGCCCAATCTGCGTTCTAGTCACCCTGAGGTCAGTGCGACTTGCTTACCTCCTCCTGGAAGAGGTTCTGCCTGTTCTTCAGGGACCGGAGCTTGGTCTGCTTCTCTTCATGCTGGAGTTCTTCCTTGGGGTGCTGGAAGTAGTTGATGAGATCCTGCAAGCTGAGAATCATCCCTTCAATGGGAAGAGTCACCGGCGTGCTGGACTTGGCCTTCCCGAGCAGGGTGTCCAGGCCTCTGGAAGACGGAGAAAGCAGAAGTTAAAGAGACCGCCCCCAAGAAGCTAGTCCCTGGTGATCCCCGGGGAAAGGACCCGCACGAGGCTCACTTGATGAACTGGTTATAAAGCCCTGAAGTGTTGTAGATCATCCGGGCGGCTTGGGACTGCTCTTGCTGGCAGCGGGTGAGCAAGAGGGCATCGTCCATATGTCCTTCCTGGTGTAAGATGGCCTGTGGAAGTGCAGAGGTGCGTTAAGGGAAGCTCCTGGGACCCTAAGCCCAGAAGGTATCTTGGAGGTCTTCTAGACCAGCCCTCCCTCCAACCCCTGGGCCATGGCCCACTGCCGGGCCTTGAGCCACTCAGAACTGGGGCGCAGAAGTGGCAGGCGAGCATCCGCACACACACCCCCAGCGGTGTGAGCTACATCCAAGCATGCCCATGTGCGCTCTGTGTGCGCAAGCGGTGAGCGCACATGGGCCTGCTGCTCGTGCTAATGGAGCCGGCTCTCAAACACGACAAACCCTCTGTAGTTAAATCAATGATTCCTGTATTAGGAGTGCCAACAGCCCCGGCAAAACGTTTCTTTTGAACTGCTGGGTTAGCAGGAGCTGGAGCCAGGGACGGGAGTTCACCCCATCTGGTGGCAGCAACGGGTCTCGAACACCACCAGCCTGCTGATCGTCAGCCCAGCATTTAACCCTCGTGTACCAGTTCTGACCCAGCTCCCCAAACACAACAAACCCTCTGAGGTTAAACCCATGATTCCTTTATGAGGAGCGCCAGCAGCCTCGGCAAAACGTTTGTCTCTCTCACACAGCAGCCTAACAAGTCCACCCAGCAGGGAGATGAGTAGTAGTCTGCCACATCAATTCATCTCCACCCCCTGCCTTTTATCCTCAGAGCTAGGGTGGGGCTTCGCTAGCAACGGTGGCTCTTCCTTCCCAAGGACTGGCCCATAGATTTCCACTGCTCTCCTCTCCTCTGCCTTCTGTGCATCTGCATCAGGCACCGGACCCGCTGTTCCTCCTCTTCCTCATCAGCCACCTCCAGACCTGGGTGCTGTTGACTCTCCATCGGAGGGCTGATGGATGGCCCAAGCTCCGCCTCTGTCTCTCTCTCTCTCTGCCAGCTCCACTCCCTCTTCCCCCTCGGAGCTCCCAGGTTGCCCTGATGCTGATCCTGACTCCCACACCACTTCCTCCTCCTCTGATTCAGCTGCTGGAAAGGCCGGTGGCCGATAGGCCACAACACGTACATTTGCCTGCCGTTCACTCAGAAACATCCCCTCTCCCTCCCTACCGGTCTGCAAAGCCGAAAAGGTTGGGGAACTCTGTTATACTCCTACCAGTTGCCCAAGGCAGGAGCCCTTATATTCAGTGACTAAGGCAGCTGGGAGTCTCACGGCAGCGATCCAACAGTCCAGTACTGGACTCTGGGCCAGGAGCATCTTGCTTTTATGTTGTCCAGGTTGGGTGGCATAGAAATTTAATAAATTAATCCCACCAGCCACGACTTACCCTTCTCTTGAGCAAACCCAGACGCATTGCCTTGGCGTCGGCGGCTGCATAGGTCACCCAGAGAGCACTGTCCACGTGTTGCACGAAGCACATGGACTCTCCATATTTGATCTCCGGGGCGCCCATGCCTTCCACATCTCGTTTGGGGGCCACGTCTAGCTTTTCCTGAAAGAGAGGGAGGAGAAGGAGAAGTCAGGCACGACACACCAGATCCACGTTGGGAAGATCCAATGGAATTGAATTATTGCGATAAGGCCTACGCGCAGGCATCTTCTCCACTAAGGTTAGCCCCTGCTTGGAGTTTGATAAGGGTCAGTGGAATTAAAGGGAGGTTCCTTTGCGGCTGTGTGGGGATTCTAGAGGGGGATGCGGTGGCTCAGTGACTAAGACGCTGAGCTTGTCGATCAGAAAGGTCGGCAGTTCAGCGGTTCGAATCCCTAGCGCCGTGTAACGGAGTGAGCTCCCGTGACTTGTCCCAGCTTCTGCCAACCTAGCAGTCCAAAAGCAGTCCAAAGGCTAGAAAAATAGAGACCACCTTTGATGGGAAGGTAACAGCGTTCTATGCGCCTTCGGAGTTTAGTTATGCTGGCCACATGACCACAGAGACATCTTCAGACAGCGCTGGCTCTTCGGCTTTGTAATGGAGATGAGCACTGCCCCCTAGAGGCAGAAATGACTAGCACGTATGTGCGAGGGGAATCTTTACATTTACCTTAGGGATTCTAGGCTGATCTCTCTTTTAACGCTGCCCCCCGTTTCTGCCATTCCTTCTCTCCTACAGGAGCAGAAATTCCAGTGAAATCCTCTAAGCTGTTCCAAAATGTGAGAGATATTTAAAACACAAATGTAGAGCGGCTCCATCTATTCACTACAGGCCCATATGAAAGAATGGCATGGATGAAATTACCTAGCTGGGTAATGAAATGTCTGCAAGCAAACAACCAAGCTCAGGAAAACACCAGGCACTTCTGAAAAACGTACGGTCAAGTTTCTCACTCTGGGCAATTCCAGATGTGTGGACACGCAAGTTCTGGAATTCTCCACAGGGAGCGTGCTGCTTAAGGAATTCTGGGAGTTGAAGTCCACAGCTCTGGAAGTCCCCAAGCTAGAGAAATGTCCCTTGACAGCATAACCTTTAGGGCACTTTCAATCTCCCCAAGAGAACTGTAGTCCAGAAGTTCACACTCTTTTGAAGCCCCTTCTGGGCAGGATCAGCCCTAACATGAGGTGACCTCTCACCTTTGAGACCCGGAAGCAGAACGACGTGGCTTTGGTGTTGGCCTTCTCAGCGTCCACCACTACCAGCCCCTTCTCCTCAGTCAGGGCCAAGTAGCGTCCCGTGGTGACATGACGGACCCGAAAGGGTTGACCCCACTTCATGTGGCTGCCACTCCAGCTGTTAGGACAGAAGGAACCCCAACTTTAACAATAAGGAAGACACCGTTTGGTTTAGTTTGGGATGAAGATGGTCAGTATCTCCTTGTTGATGGCTTAGCACGTCACGGTAGACCAACCAGAGATGGTTTCCATTCTCTTCTAAAAGTGGTTGATCCCATAAGCCAAAGATAAGTCACGATTTAGTACAACAGGGATACAGACCAGCCTATCCCCAGTCAGATTTTAATTTTCTCATGCCCAAGCAAGTGAACATCAGCGAGGCATGAGAAGCTTCACAGAAGATCCAAGGCCGAGTGTCAGCAGAGTGGAAGCCATATTCTACGCTGCCACATAGCCTGAGAAAGTGAGGTGTGTGTGAATTCAATTAAGTAGCTCTAAGTAGACAGAGTAAAATTCTTCTGTTAGTTCAAGGTCATTGAGTGTGGCACAGGATGAAATAAGGATCTTACTTTTGGACGGATCATGATTGGCCCATGTGGTGTGATGATGACCAAGAGGGGATGGATTTGTAGTTTGGGAATTTGTGGAAAGCCCGAAAACTTTTAGATTCGGGATTCCACAGATGTGCCAGATGCTATTCTAATAAAGGTACTTTTGAAATATGTTTGTCTCAGAGTTACTGACCGGAATGGAGGTTTGCTGGAACGCTGACCCAGAGATGGTATTCAGCCGGTTCAGACTGGTTCTAGAGAACCGGTAGCGAAATTTGGAGTAGTTTGGAGAACCGGCAAATACCACCTCTGACTGGCCCCACCCCCCTCTATTCTCCACCTCCAGAGTCCCAGCTGATTGGCTGGGCCTTCTTTGGTTGCCCTGCACAGAAGAACAGAGCTGGAAAGCAGGTCAGTGGGGTGGGGAGGGAATGGCGATTTTGCAGTAACCTTCCCCTGCCACGCCTGCCAAGCCACGCCACGCCCACCAAGCCAAGCCACACCCACCAAGCCATGCCCAAAACACACCACACCCACCAAGCCACACCCACAGAACCAGTAGTAAATAATTTTGAATCCCACCACTGGTCCAAGGTAAGGGAGAAGGTGAAGACCAAAGCATGTGAAAAAAAACCCAGCCTACCTGATGCGCAGGGGCTCCAGGCGCCAGAGGGATCGGGCCTGGGAACAAACTGGACCTCCTTCATAGTTTACCAGCCTGCAGAAGAACATTTAAAAAGCGGATGGGGTTTAGCTAACCGATCCCTGAGTAGGATTCCGCGGCCAAGTTCCCAGTTTAGGCGACGTTTTCAAGGGATCTGTTTATGGCGGGCGACTCCAAACTTGGCAACTTTTAAGACTTGTGGGCTTCAACTCCCAGAATTCCTTAGCCCCAGGCCATGTCCACAAGTCTGAAATTCTGCCAACTTTGTAGAGTCTTGGTTTATGGCTTCACGCAACATCTGAATCCGGCCAATATGACTTTGCGAATGTGGTTGACTGTCCACAACTTGCTTCCAGAAATTGTAGGTGCTCCAAAGGTGGAAGTTTTAGGGTCTCCTACCTAAGCAGCAGGTTGGACTAGGAGACCTCCAAGGTCTCTCCCAACTCTGGTATTCTGTTCTATCAAGGCAAGGGTCTTCAAACTTGGCAAGTTTAAGACTTGGGAACTTCAACTCCCAGAATTCCCAAGCTAACATGACTGGAACAGGAGGGATTCTGCCAGTGGACAAGTCCACAAGTCTTAAAAGCTGTCAAGTTTGATGACCCCTGTGTTAAAGCCTGCCTATTCGTCCCTGGCTCTATTCAAGAGACCTACCTGCGCTGCTCTTCATTCTGGTCCGTGGTGGAGATGGTGAGGCATTCATCCATGTGGCCGTGGAAGAGGCGCATGACATGGCCGCCAGTCACATACCCTTGGGGGGCAGAGAGAGGGACGAGACGGCAGGGTGAGTCCATGACCATCTCCAGGTCCCGAGATGGCAACAGGCCAAGGTCAACCCAACTCCCATCCCACGCGCAGACTCGCTTCCGCAGCCCATAGGGCCATCTTCACTGAGAGCCCCATCATATCTGAAATCTTTGAAGGCCCGAGAAACTCTATCCCACCCACAAGAAAACACTGCGCACCTTCTTCGCAGCCAGAACTGATGGGATTCATGTTCCAAAGCGTTTGCATGAAGGAAGCATCGGCTTGAAGTTCTCCACTGGCGGTGGACAAATGCTGGAGGAGACAAAGACAACCCCCCCACGTCACAATGGTCAGACCAGAAGGAAAGAGCGGGGATGGGATGTGGTGGTGGGGAGAGAGATTGTTGGTTTCCCAGAGCAAGGTTCAATTAAAGTAAAGCAGCGACAACCAGGTGCTGAAGTTGGTGTTTCACTGTGGTTAGGATGCTGGCTTGGAAACCAGGAGACTGGGAGTTCTAGTCCCACCTTAGGCATGAAAGCTAGCTGGCTGACTTTGGGCCAATCACCAGGAGACTGGGAGTTCTAGTCCCGCCTTAACCATGAAAGTTAGCTGGCTGACTTTGGGCCAATCACCAGGAGACTGGGAGTTCTAGTCCCGCCTTAGGCATGAAAGCTAGCTGGCTGACTTTGGACCAATCGCCAGGAGACTGGGAGTTCTAGTCCCGCCTTAACCATGAAAGTTAGCTGGCTGACTTTGGGCCAATCACCAGGAGACTGGGAGTTCTAGCCCTGCCTTAGGCATGAAAGTTAGCTGGCTGACTTTGGGCCAATCACCAGGAGACTGGGAGTTCTAGTCCCGCCTTAACCATGAAAGCTAGCTGGCCCAGCCTTCCAGAAGAAAGATGGCAGCCAATGCTGGGGCAGTTTCGAAGGCGAGGCAAAGAGGGTGTCAACTCATAAAATATTTCCATGGTCTTTTTAGAGTTGCCAACAGAAAGGGAGGGGAGAGTAGTGTAGCTTGCAGAACTGAAAGTGGATTCCATAAATGTTTTCAAAGATAGCAACTAGGTGACTGAAGTTTCTGCTGCACAAATATCTAATTGGAGAAACATGACTGATGACTCTTGGGTGACTGAAGTTTCTGCTGCACAAATATCTAATTGGAGAACATGATTGATGACTCTTGGCTATGGATGTGTCCCATTGGAGAATATGAATTGTGATACACCCAGAGGGGTGGGAGAAAACCAGGGTCAAGGGTGACAATGAATGACGTGCCTCAGAGTTGGCTACATGCAGGCAGTGCCAGCATGTCAACTCCCAATAAATCCTTTTGAAGTTTTGGAAGTTTGGCTCGAGACTCATGATTTAAATGGGGGGAACTACCTGGAATCCTGGCAGAAGGATTCTCTTTCTTTTTTTTTTTTTTTTTTATAAAAGTTTTATTTTCCAAAACACAAACATAACAAACAAACATACAACACATAAATCCATATCAATTTCAAGTATGTCGATTAGGTCAAAAATCACAGTGCCTTACCCCTCATTATTCATGCTCAATATTACAAAAAGGAAAAGCTATAATCCTTATTATTAATCCTTTGTCATATTATAATCTCTATATTATTTCAACAGTTCTATCTATCTTTATATTCCCAAAATACATTACCAAACTTTTTTTGTCTAACCATTGATAAAACATATTCCATATCTTATAAAACTGCTTTTCTTCTTGATCCCTAATTTCAAATGTTAATCTACTCATTTCGCACAATCAAAATCTTCTTAATCACTTCCTCCTGTAGGTGTCTTATCATTTCTCCAGTTTTAGCAAATACAATTCTAGCGGCTGTCAGTACATTAACAATCAGATATTTCAAATCTTTGTTAAATGTCTCTGGGACAATTCCCAACAGGAATATCTCAGGTTTCAAGTCTATATGTTGTTGTATCATTTTTTCCAGCCACATGTGGATTTTAGTCCAGTATCTTTTAGCATCAACGCAAGTCCACCACATGTGGTAGTAGGGAACTAAAAAACAAGGATATTTTAGAAGACACTATGTTCGAGAAGCTTTGTTTTTAAATTGGGAAGGATTCTCTTTCTTGTTCGTTAGTCCCATCATGCTTTGGCATCCCACACAGGCTGCTAACTCCTCGTCCAATGCAGAGGGAAAGTAAACCATGCACAATTATGCATAAATATGCAAATGTATGCATGGAGGGAGGCCTCGGCATGGAATGAAATTTCTAGAGCAACAGTTCTGCTCGGCTGCAGAACTCATGCAGATCACAAAACTCTGCTTCTACGGGGCACCCGGTTTCGGTTACAGGTTGTCTTCAACTTATGACCATGACAGGGAGCAGAATTTCCGCCACTAAGCAAGGTGGTTGTTCAGTGAGGCATCCCCCAGTTTTGCCACCTTTTTTTTTTCGTCCACGGTTATTAACCGAATCACTGCAGAGTCATTAACGAGAATCCAGCTCTGCTTATCCGGCTGGGAAAGTAGCAAATGGCAGTCCCGTGAGCCCAGGAGGCTACAAACGTCTTTAAGTACAGATAAGTCCTCGACTTATGACAGCAACGGAGACCAGAATTTATGTGGCTAAGTGAGAAATGTGCGAAGTGAGGGGTTTTTTGGGGGGGTTCTTGCCACATTCGTTAAGCGAATCACTGCAGTTGTTAAATGTAGTCACCCGGTCGTTAAGTGAACCTGGCTCCCCCCGCTTTGACTTCGCTGGTCAGAAGGTCGTGAAAATTGGTCCCATGATCCCCGGGGACACTGCAACCGTCATAAACGTGAGTCAGTTGTCAAGCATCCGAATGTAAATCGCGGTGACCGCGGGGGGTGCGGTTACAATGGTCACCAGTGTGAAAAAAATGGTCGTCACTTTTTTTCGGTGCTGTTGTCACTTCGGTCACTAAATGAACCGTTGTAAGTCGAGGACCAGCTGCGCATGCTGGCAGCCATCTGCCTGAATTTCCCGTGGGGATGCAGCAATGGCCGTAAGTGTGAAGACAGGCTGTAAGTCACTGTTTTCCAGTGCTTGTCATAACCTTAACAATTCACTAAACGAATGGTTGCAAGGGAAGGGCTACCAAGTTACCTGGGCTGGAGTCTAAGGAAGAGGATAAGAAAATGAGAACAAGAAAAACAATGCATAAATTGTACACTGCCCAGAGCATACATAAAGTATATAAGGAGTATCAATAACTATTAATTAATTTATTATTTATTTATTTTATTTGGATTTATACGCCGCCCCATCTCGGGGACTCAGTGCTTACACAAAAACATATATACAATATGTAAACTTATTCCAAAATTTACCCAATCCAAATAATTAGAAAATATTAAAATATCCCGAATTAAAATCCCCAACCTCGCTCAATCCAGGCCGGCCTGTGAAAACAGCCAAGTCTTTAGATCACGACGGAAGGAGCGCAGGTCAGGGGTCAGACGTAGCTCCAGGGGTAGCTGATTCCAAAGGGTGGGCGCCCCCACAGAGAAGGCCCTCCCCCGGGCGACCGCCAACCGACATTAATACATAAATACCTAACCCAAAATGCATTTATTTTAAGCTGCTTAAAATTCTTTGTGTGGGGAGGGGGGACCCAGAAAAATTGGAATAGACCCATGTAGAGTCTGATCAGGAAAATCCTTCCTCCCCGTCCCTTCAAACCCTCCCTTAGAACCATGGGGCTGTAAGGGACCTCAAAGATTATCTAGACCAGTGGTGGTATTCTACCGGTTCGGCCCGGTTCAGGCAAACCGGTAGTAAAAATGCTACCATTCGGCTGAACCGGTAGTAAAAAAAACAGCTACCGGTTCAGGCGAACCAGTATTTCTTTTATTTCGCCACCCGACGATCAGCTGTTCCAACAATCAGCTGTTCCAATGATCAGCTGTTCCAACAATCAGCTGTTCCAACAATCAGCTGTTCCAACAATCAGCTGTTCCGACAATCAGCTGTGCTGGGATGTCCCTCGCTGTCTTACTGCTTCGCCCACAAGGCTTCCCTGAGGCCCAGGAGGCAAAAACAAACAGAGTGCGGAGGGCAGGGGTGCTGCAAAAAAAGAAGCCACGCCCACCCAGTCACATGGCCACGCCCACCTAGCTATGCCCACAGAACTGGTAGTAAAACTATTTGCATCCCACCCCTGATCTAGTCCAACCCTCTGCATCCTGTAAGAGAACCCTTCAGGCCCCTGCGTGTTCCCTTGAACACTCATCACATACCTGAAGCATCTTCTTGAAGGCCCACGTCAAAGGCGAGTTTATCCGTCAAGGAACGCGAGGTGGTCAGGCAGCTTAAATACTAAACATTGGGAAGAAGAAAAGTGCTGTATAAGCCAGGATTCCTGGTTTATGTATAAGCCAGGATTCCTGGTTTACATATAAACCAGGATTCCTGGCTTATCTCAAATACAAAAATCAGTACCAAAAAAAAAATAGCCTAGGCCAGGAATGTCAAACCTTAGCAACTCTAAGTCGTGTGGACTTCCAACTCCCAGAATGCCCCAGCCAGCATGGCTGACTGGGGAATTCTGGGAATTGAAGTCCACAAGTCTTAAAGCTGCCAAAGTTGGACGCCCCTGGTCTAGACAATGGGATGACTGGTCACAAGTGTGGGGAGTTGGTTGACGCAACTTATGTTTCAGACGAAGAAATCTAGGTTGAGGTTGTTCCAGTAATGTATGGCGGGAGTTTAGACTGCCTTTAAATCAATCCACTTTGGCCTCTTTAAGACGAGTGGACTTCAACTCCCAGAATTCCCCAGCCAGTGTGTCGAAATCCGCTTGTCTTAAAGTTGGCAAAGTTGAGAAAACACTATAGTAGTGTTTTGCGATGGCAAAACTATAACCAGGGTTCAAAAACAGGAGGAGGGATTGTTATGTCTGTTTGCTGCCTTGAGCTATTTGTCAAATTAATAACTGCAGGATGAAAAAATATATATATATACTAGCTCGAAACCTGTGCTTTGCTACGAAACTATGTGGTCAGGCTTAGTCCTTTGGGAGGAAAATAAGGGGGGGGAATTCTGCCTCTGCCTACCATCATCCATCGGTATTCATCTGGCTAACATCCTGTCAGTGTGTGAGAGAGTTGAGGACTGTTTGGAAACTGAAAGAGTATTTGCTGTATGAGCAAGGAGACAGCAAGGAGCCTGGGTGTGGCTTAGCTCAACTGTTCGGTACTAAAGCTGTTTGGTGCTGTGAAACTGAAACTGAAACTCCTCTCCTCTATGTTTTGCATTTGGAACAGTTTTCTTTTCAGGTGGGGAGTAGAACTCCTTAGCGTCAGAGCATGTTAATAATAATAATATAGGAAATATTAATGCTCTGGTGGTCATTTGGAAAAATCCTTTCTTAGTGAGCACCTAGAAGCCAAGAGGAAGATATGGGCTGAATTTCAAGTTTGTAGGCTTTACAGTTCTGGAGATTTTGTGATGATGCGTGAGTGGTATTTCATTTTTATAGAAGATATATATTAAAAAGAAGATTCCCACTCCTGCTTTTGACTTTAATCAATAGTAGCCGTTTATTCCTGGTCTGCGAATTTTGGTGCTAAATATTCTACTTCCAATGCCCCATTTCTGCTCCTCTTTGCATGATTACATGCCTGAAATCTTCACTTGGTCTTCACTGCCATGCTGAACATCAAGCAACGTAGGTTAATGCGAATTCTACTCTTTGTACTCCTTAAACGATCTGTATTAAGAGTTGGTCCTTCCAACACCATCTCTGCGGTCTCCTTAAACCGTTGTCATCTTTGAAACCCCAAAAGGTAGTCAAATCAGATCCTGAGAACCAACCACAGGTTGGAGGCAGAAGCTTCTGAGAAGATAGGTTTGAACTGATCCAGTGAGTTGATGCTAAGGTGAGGATTGCAACATCCACCAGCAGTCAATTCATTCTGGGCTATCGAATCTAAATAGTAGCAAGGGGATGTCTCCAGCAAGTGGTTCCAGCCAACGCAAACATCTGCTTGGCTAAAAGTGAATTACGTGTCTCAGAATCGGCTTGTTGTCAGGATTCCAGTGATTGCCCTAATTAAATCATGAGCCTTGAGCCAAGCTTCAAAAACTTCAAAGAAATTATTAGGAGCAAACATGTCGGCATGACCTGTTTGAAGCCAATTCTGAGACATGTAATTCACGGTCACCCTTGACCCTGGTTTCCCTCCACCCCTTTGGGGGTATCATAATTCATATTCTCCAACAAACATGTTCATAGCTGAGAGTCATCAATCACGTTCTCCAATTAGAGCTTTGCACGGGGCAGAAACTCCGGTTACAAACTTTGCAAGATAAGAATGGAATGCACTTTCGGTTCCAAACTGCTGCACTGCTCTTTCAAATTTCTTTCCCTCCCCACCCCCCCACTTCTGTTCGTGGCAACCCTAAAACAGGCATAGAAATGTTTTATGAGTTGACAGGTGACCAATTCAGGCCTTCTTCTGGTGGTGAACCTCCATAGCTATGGTCCTCCTAGGAACGGTGACACAGAAGGCAAGGAACAGCCAGCACCAGCCCACCTCAGATGACCTCAGCTTCTTTACTTAGACCTTCAACTTGGCCTCCAGACCATCTCCCAGCCTTTTCAAACCTTGACGTTGACTTGGCGGAGAACTACGTCCCATCTCCTCAAAGCCTTCCTTTGAGATTCCTTGCAATTTTTACATCCCTCCTTGGTAGAGAACAGATGACTCAGGGTTTGGAAATAAACCTGCTTGGCTTTAACCCAAAATGGCCCTGGTTGCCTTTGTCCACTGGGTGTTGTGGTTCGCTGGCAGCAGGTGCAGACAGCTGAGGTCTTGGAGAGCGAGGACTCAGGTGAGGGGCCTGTGTGTGATGCAGGGATGGGGCCAGGACCATCAGGGAGTGGAGTGCTGCCTTCGGAGATTGTGGAGGCTGGCAGCAGTGAGGAAGAGGCCCCTGAGGAGCCTGTGCCCCGTGCGCGTGCACGCAGGGCTGCTCGAAGGAAAGAGCAGCTGCAGCAGCACAGGTGACTCAGGAGTAAGGCTGCAAGGTAATGGCCCCTCCCTTCAGAGATAAAAGCCAGCTGAGAAACTGGAGTTCTTTGCAGGAAGCAAAGACGTTTTTGCACTCGAGCCTTGTGGATGTTAGGAATATCTGAGTTGGTATTTGGAGACTCTTTGATTTACTGTTTAGTAACTTTATCTGGTGTTCTTGGCAGCCTTGCTAAAACTTGGCAAGGCTCTTTCTCATCGGAGCTAATTAGTTGGAAGCGGCCTTTTATCCATGAAGGAACGGGATTTGTAAATTAAATACAGGGCCTCCTTGGGGTGCCATCGGCCAGACAGTGTCGGCTGGCGACCCCCAGGGGTAGGGCCTTCTCTGTGGGAGCACCCACCCTATGGAACCAGCTGCCCCTGGAGCTTCGGGTGGCTCCCGACCTCCAGTCCTTCCAGCGGGGCCTGAAAACATGGTTGTTCCAACTTGCCGACCTGGACTGAGGAGGGGGATGGGTTTTTTTAATTTGAATAGTGTTATTTTAAATTAGATTATTGGGTTTCATGTTTAATCTCTTTTTAAAATTGTATAGTATTTATATTTATAGTGTTTTTATGATTGCACGCCGCCCCGAGTCCTTCGGGAGACGGGGCGGCATAGAAATCCAATAAATCAAATCAAATCAAATATTAAAAGGTTGTGCAGTTACCTTTGTCTCATGTTTGGTCTCTTGGAACCAGATTTGGGTCAGAACCCTGGGCTTGTGTAGAGTCACCTTACCCTGTGCTAAAGCTCCCCAGCCCTCCCCTGTCCCCGTGTCAGAATCCATGGCTTCCTTGAATTCCATTCCCGCTGCTTACCATGCCGCTGTGGGAATGCCGAAGAAGAATAGCATGTCCGTATAGCAGAGTCCGATGTCCACCGCCTTGTGAGGACTGGAGAATGACAAGGCAAAAGATAAAGCCAAATCACACACACACACAAAAAAGGCATTTGACAGCCTTACCTGTGGAATGTTCAACCTGGAGCTTGCTCAAAATCCATGCACCCGTCCCACAATAACTATCGCCAGCTTTTTGGCTAGACAAGATCGTAGACCTTGTGGTTGACCAAACAAGAAGGCGAAGACGTTCAGCAGTAGGATTGAAACCTACTAACCAAAAGGTAAGATGGCGACCATCTCTAAATCAAGCTTCACCTTTGGTTAGTTCCTGGGTGTCCATCTTGGCAACAATATAGCTTTCCATTGTGTTTTCATTTTTGAGCTCTTGCTGACCTCCCGTCCAAGTGGCAAACCAGATCTGACCCCGCTTAGCTTTGCAAGATCAGCCAAGATTGAACAGATGGTGCGATTCCTTCAACTCAACGTATTAGGGGAAGGGTAGGCAGTTAATTTTCACAAGGGGACACCTGTGAAGCTGGGACCGTTGTGGAGGGCTGAACCAATAGGGCCCCTGCTGTTGCTGCCACTGCCACGGGCAGGACAGGGACAGCCAAAGGGCCGGTTGTGGCCCACGGGCCGTAGAGTGCCCAGGTCTACGCTACATTGTGGTAAAGAACACAATTACTTATATTTGACTCGGGCAGACCTAATTAACTTCGCAGGAGCCTGGGAAGCAGATGTTAAAATTGAGGGATGACTTCAAGACTCAAGAGACACCCCCATTTTTTTTTTAACCAGACACGCTACCATTCAAGGTCACCGTGGTGTAGGGTCAAGTTCTCCTTACCATCCGGGCTAGGTAACCCAACAATTGGTTTCCCACGTGGCACGCATGGAAGCACAGGTTTGACAATTTCCATAAGAGACGGTCCCCGTAAGTTATGTGCTCATCTGCACATGAGACATCCCCCACATAATGCCACAGGTCTTCTATCTCTTAGAAGGGATGGAAGAGTGCCTCCGGAGCAACTAAGCATTTGATGCCAAACGGACTTGGGAATTGCAACTCGAACACCACAGCCAAAACCGCATTTTCACCCAAGTCAAAGATGCTTAGTTGGGGAGGGGTGGGAGGAAAGGCTACTTGGCTCTTTCCACCACTGTGTAGCTACGTTGGGCCAGACCAGTTGCAAATCCTTCCCCCTCACTAAAATTTCAGCCGAGTCTTTGTATGCCCTCCTGAGCATGTTGATGCAGCAGTTGCAATCCAGTTCCAAGATGAAAATCTGACATTTGTCTCGATCTTGATTTTGCAGTGATCAGGAACAATAGGCAGGGAGTCCTTGACTTATAACTGTTCGTTTAGTGACTGCTCAAAGTGACAATGGCACTTAAAAAAAGAGGACTTATCACCGTTGTTCACACTTACGACCACTGCAGCATCCCTATGATCAGAAGACTTGCCTCCGGATGCTTGACAACAGACACACATTGTTGTGATCCGCCGGCAGCCTGTGCAGATGGCAGCAGAATCGGACAGTGGGGAAGAACGGGGACCAGTCTGGGGGTCTGGAGAGGACTTGGATGAGGGTCCTGCATCTGATGCAGAGGTGGGGCCAGGACCATCTGGGAGTTATGTGCCCACTCCAGAGCCTCCAGAGTCTGACAGCAGCGCGGCAGAGGAAAAGAGGAAGAGTTCAACTCCTGCATCTTATATCTCAAGGGGCATACAATGACTGACATCCTCAAAGGATGGATCTGTTTGAGCTGTGTCTGCACAGATGTGACCAGATCACTGACTCACAGCAGAAAATGCAAAAAAAAGTCAAAAGCTCCAAAACACGCTCAGGAACGTCTAATCATTTCATGTATTCTTGCAACCAAAAAACTCACATCACATGAGCAGGGACCCAACTGCTGTGTAGCCATCATAGTAGGCCTGTAGGTCCAGTTTATTGGGATAGAGGCCACAACCCCAAGAGCTTTGAGGACAGAGCACCTGTAGTCCATACAAGCTTGCAGCTGTTACTGCAGAATTCAAATGATTGTACGACACAGAATTTTAATCTTCTTTTCCTTGGGGTCAAATTATCTAGAATAGGGCAGGATTCGTGTCCTCCCAGCTTAGCTACCTTGTAAACGGCTCCTTCTTCCAACAGCTCCATCTGGTTTTTTTCCCACCACCATTTTATCCCAATAAAGCAGCAAGAAAACAGATGTTCCATTTGACAGGCTCAACATGGGTTGCTTGTCAACTAGAATTTCATGGATGTTCTTCCCCAAAACTTGAACGGGGTTGGGGGATAAGACGAGAGCCAAGATGGGGTCCCCTTAGAAAGGCTGTTGTGAACCTTTCTGGAACCCATAAAGTTGCTTCTGGGTTGAAGATTTTGGTGAGTAAGTTGGGGCAGACCACGGCCCATCCCAGGATGAAGAGTTTCTCCCTCCCAACTCTCCGTTGTCCACCCTCCCTCCCAACTCTCCGTTGTCAAGTGCAAACCAGCATGTTTGTTTCGTCACACTCCATTCTACACCCAACACAGAGAAGGGTTGTCCAGAAGGAAGCAGGAGTTCACTGAGAGGAACCATGCAATGAAGTGAGAAGAGGACACAGGGTCAAATCTGGGAAACCACAACCATCAGTGGAGAAATCCAATGGGAAGGAAGATGGGTTGAAAACGTGGAAGAAGGAAGGAGGAGGAGGAGGAAGAGGAGGTAAGAAGGAGGGAGAGGAAGATTACTGGAGGGAGAGGATGAGGGGGATCCCACCTGGTTTTCCACAAGGAAGGCCCATCGCTAAGAACTGTGGGGTTGGCAAAGCCCACCCAACTTCACAGTCACATTGCTCTACACCAGGGTCTTCAAACTTGACAGCTTTAAGGCTTGTGGACTTCAACTTCAACAGAATTCCTCCTCCAGTCTCGTTAGCTCAGGAATTCTGGGAGTTGAGGTCCACAAGTCTTAAACTTGCCAAGTTTGAAGACCCTTCCCCTATACCAGAGGTCTTCAAACTTGACAGCTTTAAGACTTGTGGACTCAACTCAGAATTCCTCCTCCAGTCTTGTTAGCTCAGGAATTCTGGGAGCTGAGGTCCACAAGTCTTAAACTTGCCAAGTTTGAAGACCCTTCCCCTATACCAGGGGTCTTCAAACTTGACAGCTTTAAGACTTGTGGACTTCAACTCCCAGAATTCCTCCTCCAGTCTCGTTAGCTCAGGAATTCTGGGAGCTGAGGTCCACAAGTCTTAAACTTGCCAAGTTTGAAGACCCTTCCCCTATACCAGGGGTCTTCAAACTTGACAGCTTTAAGACTTGTGGACTTCAACTCCCAGAATTCCTCCTCCAGTCTCGTTAGCTCAGGAATTCTGGGAGCTGAGGTCCACAAGTCTTAAACTTGCCAAGTTTGAAGACCTTTCCCCTATACCAGAGGTCTTCAAACTTGACAGCTTTAAGACTTGTGGACTTCAACTCCCAGAATTCCTCCTCCAGTCTCGTTAGCTCAGGAATTCTGGGAGCTGAGGTCCACAAGTCTTAAACTTGCCAAGTTTGAAGACCCTTCTCCTACACTTTCATAGGAATCCCCAACTGCTCCAAAGCTTTTGTTCCTGAAGGAGAACCTGCCTGTGGGACAGTTGTGGGAATGGGAACAGGAGGACAATGGGGACAAAACATAAAACAAAACCCCCTGCTTCCTTGATGAGAATGCTGGCTCAGTTCTGGGAGATGTATCTCACTATATCTGTATGGTAGCTGATGGCTAGCATAGCTTAGAAGGAAGGCATCTTCAGTATTTGGGGGACCTATGTCAGGCCTGGAAGATCAGGTCCAAATTTTAAGATCCAATTAAACCGATTTATTGCTAATCATGCCAATGCAAGAGAATCTTCTCAAGGAATGGTTAGCACCTGCTTGGAATTAGATAAGGGTCTATAGGAGATGACCAGGCTGAACCCAAGGGTGAGATAAGCCACATCATTGGTCTGGAATCCCTACACCCCCAAAAGAGATCTAAGTCTAGCCCCGCCCTTGAAGTCCATTGGTTCTTATGGACCATTCTAGATCAGGTTCTGGGAAGAGGTTGCAGGGAGTAAAATATTCAGGGCTTCTGGATGCTTATCTTGGCTCCTGGTTTCCTGGGCCTGAACAGAATGGAATGGAATTCAAGGGAGGTTGGACTCAGTTGACTACGTAAGGATGCTAGGCTGATCTCTCTTTTAACTCCACCCCCAGTTTTTCCCACTCTTTCTCCTACATCAGGGGTGTCAAACTCGATTTCATTGAGGGACACATGTTTGATCTCAGGGGCATGCCAGGGTGGGTGTGGCCACCTTAACGTCACTCAAGTCGGGGGCGCCTGTGGTGGCCTGAGGGCTTTGCCAGAGAAAATGGCCTCCTGTAGCCCTCCACCAGCAAAAACAGAGCCGGCACGCGGCCCTCAAGAACTCTGCTTTTGCTGGTGGAGACACTGCGGGCCAGTTCTTCACTGTTTCAGGGCAGCCCCGTGGGCTGGATCAGGCCCACGGGTCTTGAGTTTGACACCCCTGTCCTACATCCGAGGAGCAGAACTCCTGTTTGTATGAAGTTGGGGTTAGAGGGTTTTCCGAGGCCTGATGCCTCTCTTCCCATTTGAAGGTTCTTAATATGGCCAGTTGATCCTTCACGGCATCTCAACACTCTTTCCCAAATGGGCCCTCAACCCTTAACATAGCGTGAACAGCCTGGAATACCCTTCAAACCAAAACAACTTGGGTCGTTCTTAGGTTAATGCCCCACCGGCAGGGGTGGGAATCTACCAGTTCGGAGTGGTTCGGCTGAACCCCTTGCTCCAAAAATCAGCTGGCAGTGAACCTGTTCGTTGCGACAATGATATGGGCCCACTGCCCTGCCCCTGTGCTTTAGCTACCTATATTGTCTCAGCTGATCAGCGCAGCACAGCGGTTTGCCGTTTCTCAGCTGTGTTACTCAAGGGCTGCACTCGCACACGCATGCAAATCGCGCCATCGCCGAATCGGTTGTTACAACCTGGAGAAGGCCACCCCTGCCCACCGCCCTACGGCAAATCAGCTGTCTTCTCAAAACCTGTCACTTGTCTGTTAATGGGTTACCTTTAAGGAGGTGGGAACCCCGAGGAGGAAAACGGGAACTGGGAGGCACACACCAAAACTTGATAGGGGGAAGGGAGGGGTGGGCGGGGGAAAAGGTTTAGAAGGAAGGGCATGAGGAGGTGGGATCACAGCAGCGGCTGAAGGTAGCACCTACCCACTTGTCCAAGTCAACACCCTAGCGGGTCAGTCGGCAGATTTGAGAAGCCAAAGAAAAGAAGGAGAGAAGATGAACCATCAAGGGTTACTCAGACCAAGGGCCGATGGGCATCGCGGGATACCTGAGGCTTGCTGGGTGTCTCCCTTCACCCCTTAAAAGGACCCCCCCAACTTTCCATTCATTCATCATTCAAGATGCCCAACGGGTTCACCCAGGGGTGGGCTTCAAAAATTTTAGCAACCGATTCTCTGCTCAGTTGCTGGGTGGGCGTGGCCTACTCGTCCTCCTGCATCGTGGCAGGGGTGCGTTTTTGTCCTCCCCGGGCTCCGGAGGCTTTCCTTGAGCCTCTGGGAGGGTGAAAACGGCCTACCCAGACTCTGGAGGCCTTCTGGAAGCCGGAAATGGGCCCATTTCCGGCCTTCCCAAACTTCCAAGCCTCCGTGTGTGCCCTGCACTTACCTGGGATCCAAAACAGGCCGTGTGAAGACTCCTGGGAGGGGCGGGGCAGGGTGGGCGGGGCCAGCCAGGGGTGAGATTTGCCGGTTCACTGAACCGGACGTAAAATTAGCTACCGGTTAACTACAGGTTCAACCAAACCGGGACAAACTGGTAGCAGCTCACCCCTGGGTTCGCCCCACTGGGAGAAATCAGAGAACGTAGCCAGGACACACGTTCAGCCTCTCCAGTGAGGACCCATGGGATCAAACCAGGAAGGGGACACACCCATGAGCAGATCTTGGGTTTCCACCGGGGCAGTTTTAGAGGGGAAGTATTTTTTGCATCCCACCAGCTGTCCTGAGAAGCAGAAATCAAACTGGCGAGGTGGCTCTGCTTTCAATACAGCTCTGGGATTTCTGCTTTCCCTGACTTAGCACCGTTAAGAAATGCTTCCCCGCTAAATCCGTTTAGGTGAAGGCTTAAATTTGGGGTTGTACATAGAGTTCCTAATTGAGAAGGTTCCCAACTAAGGATCAGACTTTCTCTCTCTCTCATATTTCTACAGTACAGTATTTATTCACGTGTACCAGACCACCCTGTAATGTTAATTAAAATGTTCCTCTGGCATCGAGGAGTTATCTGTAATGACTGACATCGTATCATCATCCTCTTTAAACGACTCCATAATCCCTTGCGGGGTGGAGTCTGGGCAACTGAATGGAGCTAGCAGAGTGTTTCCTGGCCGGTTGCTCTTCCTGTCACTAATGAGGAGTTTTATTCAGCAGATATATTCTCAGTGTGCCCAGAGAGAGAAATACTGCCTCTACCTAGGATTGAATTTACAACTTCCTGGTTGTGAGGCGAGACCTCTATGCCACTGCACCACCCTAAAGAGTGACATATATATTTATTTAATTCAATTTGGTGCCACCCAATTCCAGAGTGACTCATCCACAGTCTTCAAACCCGACCCAATGCCAATGTGCCTTCTCTCCATCCAAGCCACAAAGAAGAATTCTATAACAATGGTATGTGGGGATGGCCCTGGGAGGCAGGAGGAAGAGAAGCAGGCTAGGCAACCGTCAGATAAGAGGCAGCTGAGCCCAGGGAAGAAATAAAGATGTAGCAAACATTTCAGAAGACACCCTCCCTAGTTTCTGAAACTGTATAGGTGAGGGGGGCAGAAATGTACTTTCAGGCTTGCAAGATTCTGTTAAGGTAACCATATAATAAAGGCAGAGCTATAGCAATCCCGGGTGTGCTTCTTCTCTGGACTACCACACAAGGCTGCATGTCTACTGCATAGCTTTTTGTGCGGACGATGAAAGGACTGCTACCCACAAACAATGCAGCTGCGCATGTGTCTACACCTGCACATGCATGCTTCTCGGCTATTCTCCCAGGAAGGCCTCGCCTTCAAAGTGTGCAGAAGCTTCCCTCAGCCCCCGGAAGGGCGAAAAGGCCTCAAACTTGCTGAAAATCAGCTGGGAGGTGCGCATGCGCATGTGCAGTGCAGGTAAGTTTGGCTGGGGCTTGCGTGCCCACACAAATCTGTAAGATACCTGTAGCTCTCTTGAATACACACACACACATACACACACATATTCTCACCCGTGGTCTGATCTCAAGGAGGCCACACCAAGAGCCACCCTTCTAACTCACTGCCCCCGAAGGAAGGAAATGTTGTGCCCCTTCTTACCTCGACCCCGGCTTCCACAGTATTGGCCAGCATTTCCTGAAGAGCTCGCACGGACAAGGATTGTTCCAAACTGAAGCAGCATATTGCCAGATCCGGAGGGACTTTCTGCATGGGGATTGAAAACTAGGTGTGGTTTCTACTGACCAAGTTTTACAACCTGATTTGCCACCACAACTACCTGGCCACAACCAAAAGTATAAAATAAAACTCCCCATGCTCATCGAAAGACTCAGCCATGATTCCAGTTTGGTCTGGTGGTTAAGGAACCCGGTTGGAAAGCAAGAGACCATGAGTTCTAATCCTGCCTTAGCTATGAAAGCCAGCTGGGTGACCTTGGGCCAATCACCAGGAGTTAAGAGAATTCTAGCTCCATCTTAGCCAACGAAAGCAGTTGGGTGACTGTAGACCAATCGCCAGGAGACAGCGAGTTCTAGTCTTGCCTAGGCAGGACAGCCAACTGGGTCATTTTAGGCCAATCAGCAGTAATGTAGATGGTGAGTTCTAGTCCTGGCTTAGGCATGAAAGCTGGCTGGGTGACTATGAGCCAATCACCAGGAGATGGTGAGTTCTAGTCCTGCCTTAGGCATGAAAGATGGCTGGGTGACTATCAGCCGATCACCAGGAATCGGTGAGTTCTAGTCCTGCCTTAGGAATGAAAGCTGGCTGGGTGACTATGAGCCAATCATCAGGAGATGGTGAGTTCTAGTCCTGCCTTAGGCATGAAAGCTGGCTGGGTGACTACAAGCCGATCACCAGGAGACGGTGAGTTCTAGTTCTGCCTTAGGCATGAAAGCTGGCTGGGTGACTATCAGTCGATCACCAGGAATCGGTGAGTTCTAGTCCTGCCTTAGGCATGAAAGCTGGCTGGGTGACTATGAGCCAATCACCAGGAGACGATGAGTTCTAGTCCTGCCTTAGGCATGAAAGCTGGCTGGGTGACTATGAGCCAATCATCAGGAGATGGTGAGTTCTAGTACTGCCTTTGGCTAGGTGTCTTTGAGCCAGTCCCTCATTTTCAGCCCAACCTACCTCCCAGGGTTCTTATGGGGAAAACAGAAGTACGATGAATGTTCACTGCTTTGAGTTACTTCTAAAATCATAAAGGCAGGATAAAAAAAAAATCTAATAAAGATATAATTGATAAACCTGGTCAAATCTGGCCAATCCATTCATGGAAAGAAAGCCAAGTTCTCTAGACCGATAGACTTCAATACCTAACTCCCAGTATGAAAGCAGGTGGATGCAGGGCAGGGCAGGCAGGTTACGCTGTTGTTTCTGCACTTTTCCAGGTTCACACTGATGTCACCTGCCTCGATACGCACCTGAGCATTAGAGGTAGGTTCCAGAAAACAGAGCCGATTTCCAAAGCCTTCGGTAGCCAGGCATAACTTCAGCTGTTCGTTGAACACTACGGCGGAACACTGAAGGACAACCTCATCGTCCTGAGGGAGGAAAAAAAAACGTTCAGAATTATACATATTCTCGGTCAGGGGTCTCCAACCTTGGCAACTTTAAGACTTGTGGACTTCAACTCCCAGAGTTCCTCAGCCAACTGGCTGAGGAACTCTGGGAGTTGAAGTCCACAAGCCTTAAAGTTGCCAAGGTTGGAGACCCCTGTTCTAGGTCACCCCTATTGGAATTCCAATCTCTCTATATAAAAGCGAAATACCACTCACGTGTCATCACAAAATCTCCACAACCTTAAAGCCTACAAACTTGACATTTGACACGTATGTTCCTCTTGGCTTCCAAGTGCTCACTAAGAAAGGATTTTTCGAAATGACCATCAGAGCATTAGGATTTCCTATATTATTATTATTATTAACACGCTCTGATGCTAAGGAGTTCTGCTTCCCCTCCCCACCTGGAAAGAAATCTCTTCCAAATGCAAAATGCAAGCAGAG
The DNA here is from genome assembly GCA_009733165.1 of Naja naja. Taxonomy (NCBI): domain Eukaryota; kingdom Metazoa; phylum Chordata; class Lepidosauria; order Squamata; family Elapidae; genus Naja; species Naja naja. The sequence continues at coordinate 26,954,351 of CM019160.1, read as the reverse complement.
CAATTTCAGTGTCAGTGTCAGTTTCAGAGCACCAAACCGCTTTAGTACAGAGCAGTTGAGCTAAGCTACGCCCAGGCTCCTTGCTGTCTCCTTCTTGCGCACACAGCAAATACTGTTTCAGTTTCCAAACAGCCCTCAGCTCTCTCACACACTGACAGGATGCTAGCCAGATGAATACCGATGGATGCTGGTAGGCAGAGGCAGAATTTTCCCCCCTTATTTTCCTCCCCCAAAACTAAGCCCGACCACATAGTTTCGTAGCGACACACGGCTATCGAGCTAGTAGGAATATAAAACTGCTATACTCTTCAAAAAATATTTTTCAAACTTGGCAACCATGCTGGCTGGGGAACTCTCGGAGTTGAAGTCCACCCACCTTAAATTTCTAAGATTTGAGAAACACTGCCTCCTCTCCCCTCCACCGCGTGTGGTCAACTTAAAACCCTAAGGTTTTAGGGGTTTTTAATGTAAGTTTAATAAAGTATAGTTTAAAAGGGAAAAAAGGAAAATGAAGGAATTTAAGATTCCTTAACAATGCTTAGTAATAAGCAGGCATATACAATGGAAGGAAGGCTATTGCTGAGCGCATTGGGTTGTGCTCCAAAAATTGTAAGCCGCCCTGAGTCTTCGGAGAAGGGCGGCATATAAATGTAATTTTTTAAAAAAAGATAAGCAATCTACAGATTAAATGTATATATTTGCGCAAATTATATACCTATACCTGTAAATATGCACAAAAGATAGAAACGTATGAGATTGATGTTAATGCAATGATTATTTTTTTTGTTTTTAAAAGACATAAAAGACTAATAAAGTTTATTTAAAAAAAAAAACCCTAATAAGGCCACACCTGGAATACAACCAATTTTGCAACCAATTTTGGTCACCATCCCACAAAAAAGATGTTGAGACTCCGGAAAAAGTTCAGAGAAGAATAGCGACTAAGATGATCAAAGGCCTGGAGATTAAAACATACGAAGAACGGTTGCAGGATTTGGGTTTGGCCAGTCTAAAGAAAAGAAAGACTAGCGGGGAAATGATAGCAGAATTCCAGTATTTGAGGGGCTGCCCCAAAGAAGAGGAGGTCAAATTATTCTCCAAAGCATCAAAGAAAGCAGGACAAGAAACAATGGATGGAAACTAACCAAGGAGAATTAAGCCTGGAATTAAGAAGAAACTTCCTAATAGTGAGGACAATTAACCAGTGGACCATCTTGCCACCAGAAGCTGTAGGTGTTCCATCTCTGGAGGCTTTTGAGAAGAGGTTGGACAGTCCTTTGTTTGGAATTGTATAGGGTCTCCTGCTTGAGCAAGGGCTGGACTACAGGACCTCCAGGGTCCCTTCCAGCTCATTCATACTGTTCTATTGTGGTTAAACCGCCTTCCCCCTCCTGTCTCAAACATTACCCCCAAATCCTTAGGTCTAGCAACCTGAATGCTCCAATTACCATGGAATTTTAAATTTTAAATTTTAAAATTTAAATATAAATTTTAAAATTTATATTTCGAAGGCATGGTAAGAAATCAAAAAGGTTATTTCTCTGGGAGGCGTTCTCACAGCATTTCCTGGTTGCCCTATGGTTGGTGTTATTTATTTGCTTTTAAGATCTGCAAGGCTCTGGGTGGCAGACAGCATTGAAAACAAGCAATATAGAAAACAATTTAAAACTTCACCCTGTAACCATCTTTACCCATTGCATCCTGGCTCTGTTCTAAAACATCGACATAACCGAAGCCATCGCTCTTCCTGTTTGCAACCGTGTGCCTCTAAAAGCAGCGAGACCTATTTTTTTAAAAAAATCCAACAATAAGGCATTTATTTCTGCAACATCTGCGTAACTAGGGAAAGATCCCACGTCAGAAAAATGAATGAAAGCATCTGTGTCAGTTGACTTATTGTACGAGCTGTTCAGGTCTGGCTCAGTTCGTTGCAGTGGTCTCTATACCTAGCATTTCCTGTGTAAACTGTAAATCATAGCTTAGCTCTAACCATACTTCATGTACACATAGGTTACAAGAAGGTGGCTGTAATTATCGTGCCTGAAAGACAGACTGCTGGTTCAAATCTCAGCGCTGCCTATAGGTTGGGAGAGAGACATTTCAACGAAGGGGAAACACAAATAATAATTATAATAATAAACAGGCAAGCACTTGCCACAAAACACCCCAGACTTAACCACTGTTGACAAGAAAAGATAAAATAATCTGGATAGCAAACAGGGCAATCCCTGGAGAGAGCAGAATAGAAAGAAGACAACAACATACAAAGACCAGCAAATAGAAAATAGAAACTAATCAAGGGGAGAACCAACCTAGAAGAACTAAGGATAAATTTCCTGACAGTTAGAACAATAAATACTTGACTGCACTGAAATGGACCTACTCACACAAAAAATTAGGAACAAGGAAGACTCAAGATATATTACAGCTTGGGATAAATGGTATAAGTGGATTAAAGAGGAAAAAAAACCCAGGAATTTAAAAGGTTATGTGTTTGATGAATGGAGTAGTTAAGAATGTTTACCAAATAAGAAATGAATAGTAGTAAAATCATTACCAAGAAAAAAAGCACACCGTCTTAGTCGATTAGAAATATATGTTTTAGATGTTTATTTATTATTTATTGGTATATATAGATTTTGTCTACAACATTAAGTTGTATTTGATGTATTCTACATCGTGTTTTTCTTTTTTAATCGCTAATAAAGTTTTCTTTAAAAAAACAAACAAACAATAAATCAGTGGAACAACCTGCCTGCAGAAGTTGCAAATGGAAGTTTTTAGAATAGAATGAATGAGTTGGAAGGGACTTTGGAGGTCTTCTAGTCCAGCCCCCAGCTCAAGCAGAAGAACCTATACTAGTTCAGGTAAGTGGCTTTCCAGCCTCTTCTTCAAAACCTGCAATGATGAAGTACCCACAACTTCTGAAGTTCCACTGGTTCATTGTCCTCACTGCGAGGAAGTTTCTCCTTAATCCCAGGTTGCTTCTCTCAGGGATTAGTTTCCACCCATTGTTTCTTGTCCTGCCCTCTGGTGCTTTGCAGAATAATTTGACCCCCACTTCTTTGTGGCAGCCCTTCAAGTACTTTTAAGAAGAGATGGGACAACCATTTGTCTGAGATGGGATAGGGTTTCCTGCCTCGGCAGGAAGTTGGATTAGAACACCTCCAAACTTCCTTCCAACTCTGTTATTGCATTATTCTGTTATACTTTCCTTTCCTTTCCTTTCCTTTCCTTTCCTTTCCTTTCCTTTCCTTTCCTTTCCTTTCCTTTATTGTCATTGCACCTCATACAATGAAATCAAACACCATCTTCAGTGCACATCATGACCATGACCATGAAAATAAACACAAACATACATCCTTCACCCTCCATACATTGAATTGAAAACCCCTGATATTGCATTCATATTGCACTATAGAGCAGAATTCAAAAGAGCTACTGCCCTGGGATAGAAGCTGTTTTTCAGCCTATTTGTCCTTATTTTTATTATCCCGTACCATCTGCCAGATGGTAATAGTTCAAAAAAAGGGTTCCCAGGATGAGATGGATCTCTGACAATGTTCTGAACTTTCTTAAGGCAGCAGGAGCTATGAAGCCCTTCCAAAGAGGGGAGAGGGCAACCCAGGATCCTCTGGGCAATGGCGTTAACCCTCTCTGTCCTATCTGCCCCTGTGCAATTGGCAAACCATACAGAAGTGCAGTAAGTTAAAATATTATCTATGGTGCAGCGGTAGAAGGTCACCAGCAGTGTTTCATTCAGTTGTTGTTTTATTCTATTATTCTTTTCTGTTATTCAGTAGAAATAGATTGACTATGGCAAAATAAAAGCAAAGTACCACTACTAATAGCTGCCAAAACATCTAGAGCACTATTGACAAAGTCACCATCAGTCAATTGCGAAAGGCAGCTGTACTCCAAACAGCTTACATCCTGTGAGGACACCTTCAAAACCATCAAACAATGCCTGGCTCTCCCAGGTCCTTGGGAAGGACAGGAGAAGTGGACAAAACACAAAAAAGCCAAATCCAATCTAAACACCTGGATGACTGTGTGACAACCCGTCGTTTATGAAACCTGTATGCCAGCAGCCTCCGAATGACTCTGGCTGACTCACAACAAGGAATCCAAGAAATTGCAATAATAAAATCCGAAAACATGAAAAATGAAGACAAACATGGAAATCTGCTTTTCCTCTAATAATCGCAGCCAGACAATTTAAAACAAAAATCAGACCACATACATCTCTGGGGTAGAAAATCGAGCTGGGCTTCCTGTCCTTCAACAATTCCCCCACCCCAAAATCAGAATCGAAGGGATGCAAATCCAGCTTCATTCATGACTATCAAACTGGAGTTTCAGAGGAAGAAGACTTCCCATCAGCCCAGCTGCCAGAACTGGCAGCCTCCATCAATCAAGGGCACCGAAGGGAAACCTGCAGCACCAGCACAGGGGATTAAAGGCGGGGAGGCACGTGCGCGCCAGCCAAAGAGCTGAGATGCACAACCAAGGATGGAGACCTTGGAACACAGCCACGATGGGGAAGGTGACTCAGGAATGAGCACATCAGCGTCCTCCACCCAGCTGACAGGTGCGTCTCCACCCTGCTGGTGTAGGCGACGCAGGCCAAGAATCATCATCGTCTACTTTTAATGAACTCATAATCCCTTGTGAGGTGCAGTCTGGGCCACTGAATGGAGCGGAGTATTTCCTGGCCAGATGCCCTTCCTGTTGCCAGGGCCGAGTTTTGTTTCAGCAGATATATTCTCATGGTGCCCAGAGAGAGAAATATCTGCCTCTCCCTAGGATTGAACTCATGGCCTCCTGATGGTGAGGCGAGGGCTCCCCCTCTAGGCCACCGCATCACTCTCGATGTGGGGTGAGAACGAGGATGGGAAATCCGGATAGTCCTTGACCTACAACCATTAATTCAGCGACCATTCAAAGTTATGACTGTCAACTAAAAAGATTTGTTGGAGCCCTGACAAGGACAGCACTGGGGAAAAAAGTGACTTATGACTGTTCTTCATACTTATGACCGTTGCGGCCTGGAAGCTGGCAATTGGCTCCTCTTTATGATGGTCGCCATGTCACTTTTGCGACCTTCTGACCCAGCAAAGTCAACGGGGAAGCTAGACTCGTTTTACTAGCCAGTGACTAACTTAAACAACAACGGCGGTTCACGCAACCACTGTGGCACGGACTGTCTCGCTTAGGAACACACACTGGGGGCTCCACGGTGATCATTAAGTAGAGAACTTCCCATAATTTCGTATTTTTTAAATGCTTTACGTTTTTGGAAATCTAACACCATGCTTTAAAAAAATTAGGCCAATATATATATATATATATATGTAGGTCTTGGTGTATTTGGGTCTTGTCCCGTGTAAGATTGAGAATACCTTGGTGACGTTTTGACGAGATCCCACTCGCCATCTTCAGGCTGGTGTCTTGGGCTTTGTGCTTGTGTGTGTGTGTGTGTATGTATGTATGTGTGTGTGTGTATATATATATATATATATATATATATATATATATATATATATATATTTTATTTATTAATGGGACTTATATGCCATCCCATCTCCGAAGACTCGGGGCAGCTCACAAATAAAAACAACAGCAACAATAAATAATTAAAAACAGATTAAACTAAATAAGCCCCATTACAATTACAAATTCATCCCATAAAAAACTATCCCATAAAACTATCCCATAAAAACCATCCCCTCCCAAAAAATCACAACCCGGATTGGTTAAACAACCAGGTCTTCAGGTCATGGCAGAAGGTGCGGAGGTCAGGGGCCAGATGGAGCTCCAGGGGAAGTTGGTTCCAGAGGTCTGGGGCTGCTATAGAATAGGCTCATCATCGGGGGACCGCCAGCCGGCATTGGCCAGCTGACGGGACCCCAAGGAGTCCTTGCCTATGTGCTCACACAGGGCGGTTGGCATTCGATATATAACTCCGCACTGGTGACAGGAAGGGCATCTGGCCATTTTATAGATAGATAGATAGATAGATAGATAGATAGATAGATAGATAGATAGATATATAGAGATATAGAGATATAATCTTTATATATAATAAAATCTTTATATATATATAAAATCTAAAATGTGCCCTGATATACTTTCTGTCCCCCAGACTCCCCTCCACCCCTCTCGTTCCATCTGGCTGATCTCCAAACCCAGCCGGCTCATCGCCCACCCTGGCTTCATCCCCCCCGAAGATCAGGTTGCTTGGCTGACTATTTCGGCCCTGGGAATGTGCGCCATCAGCTGCAGGCTTGCACAGAAAGATGTCCTGCCCTCTCACAAGCCCAGCTGAGCTTGAGGGGGGTCTCTTAAAACCCACCACCACCCAAGAGATGGGGAAGGGGCTCCGGGGGTCTCAACCAAACTGCTGGCTGGGGAATTCTAGACATTGAAATCCGGACTCCTTACACATCTCCCAGGTTGGGGAAACAAGAGTTCTTCCACCCAATTAAACCCATTCTGGACAGCCTTCAAATTCCCCAAATCTGGGGAATGTGTGGCGGCAGCCAAAAAAGCCAATGCAATCTTAAATTGCATTAATAGAGGGAGACAATCAAGGTCAAGAGAGGTACTAATACCACTCTATAAAGCCTTAATAAGACCACACCTGGCAGGAATAGCTAAGTAAGACCACACCTGGCAGGAATAGCTAAGTAAGACCACACCTGGCAGGAATAGCACACCTGGCAGGAATAGCTAACACCCAAGAAGATGGGCTTAAGATCCAGATGGATCTTGACAGACTAGAACACTGGTCCCTATCTAACAAAATGAAATTCAATGTAGAGAAAAGTAAAGTCCTACACTTAGGCAAGAAAAACCCAAAGGACACATATAGACAGGGTGGAACCAGGCTCAATAGCAGGAACTGGGAGAGGGATCTTGGAGTCTTAGTGGACAACCAGTTAAATAGGAGCCAGCCGTGTGCAGCGGCAGCCAAAAAAGCCAATGCCATCCTAAGTTGCATTAACAGAGGGATACAACTGAGATCAAGGGAGGTACTAATACCACTCTATGAAGCCTTAGTAAGACCACACCTAGAGTACTGCATTCAGTTTTGGTCACACTATAAAAAGGATGTTGAGGCTCTGGAAAGAGTGCAGAGAAGAGCAACCAAGATAATGAGGGGACCGGAGGCTCAAACATGCGATGAATGGTTGCAGGAACTGGGCCTGGCTAGTCTAGGGAAGAGAAGGACCAGGAGAGACAGGAGAGCATCTTCTAATATTTGTGGGGCTGCCCCAGAGAGGAGGAGGGGGGTCAAGCTATTTTCTAAAGCACCTGAAGGCCAGACAAGGAATAATGGATGGAAACTGAACAAGGAGAGATTCAACCTGGAAATAAGGAGGAATTTCCTGACAATGAGAACAATCAACCAAGGGAACAGAAGTTGCCATCAGAAGTTGTGGGAGCTTCATCCCTGGAAGCTTTCAAGAAGAGACTGGACTGCCGTCTGTCAGAAATGGTGTAGGGTCTCCTGCTTGGGTAGGGGGTTGGACTAGATGACCTACAAGGTCCCTTCCAACTCTGTTAACCTGTTATCTGTAACCTGACTTCAAACCGACCCACGATAGTCAAAATTAAAATTTAAATCCTTTGGGGGGGGGGGACACCCGTTTCTGAGGATGGCTGGGATTTGGGAATTTTTTTGAGCCAGGAAAAAAAAATTGAGGAAAAATAAATTGCAAAACCGAAAGATCAAACTTCCTCCATTGGAAGCCCCTCTTCCCCACCCTCCATGTTTCACCCGCCTTCGCTCACGGTTCCCATGGGCCCGGGGAGGGGAAATGGGTATTTTTGGTCTCTGCACCTGTTCGTAGCATTCCTACAACTCTGGGTAAGCACATAGCTTAAAGCCTGGGGAACTTGCTGACATACAAACACACTCACATACTCACATACCTTCCAGGCTGCTCAATAGTGACTTTTGGGCAAAACAGACCTGAGGGCACGCTCCCACCAAAGGTGAACAGGGGGAGACCTGTACCCCCAAATAAGCATGAAATAAAAATAATAACAAGTTGTGCAAAAGAAGGACCACGTCACCAGGCTATTCAGGTGCACAACGTGGCATTTCCCCTTCCCCCCCTTTTTAAAAATACAGCCGTTGTGCAATTCATCACGGAGTTTAAATATTTCCATAGTCTCCAAGTTTCTTTTACTCATTTGGGGGATTAGAAACAGACAGAGCGACTTTCTGCATGATTAAGCAATGAGGATGATTGGATTTGAGCAACCAGGAACCAGCACAATGCACGAAGTTTTTATTTTTTTAATTACTAGGGATTAGTAGTCTGGGAATAAACATAAACTCTAGAATCGAAATGTAAAGGGTACCCTAGGGGTCATCCAGTCCAACCCCCTGTTCAGTGCAGAATTAGCAGAACTGGATTTTTCAAACTTGGCCCGCTAAGATGTATGGGCTTCAACCTGCCAGAATCCCCCAGCCCACATGGGAGTTGAAGCAGGGGAGTTAAAGTTCACATATCGTAAAGCTGTCAAGTGGGAAAAACACTGTATTAAAGCATCTGTCTCACACACACAAACACACACATACCCACACAGAGCTATGTTTGAAGACCTTTAAGCAAAAGAGAACTCGCTTCATCATGCAGGCTGTTCTCTGGGCTAACGGTTCATATTGTATGACAAAGGTAAGGAACTTAATTCCCTGCAATAAAACCATATAATAATTTCCTTAGGTATCCTTGGTGCTCACTGAGCTTGGTTGCTTTCTTGCAGACGTTTCACGGCCCAACTAGGTAATGCTATGTTTGCAGAGTTTACAGAGAGCAAACCCCACGTCCCTCTAGCACTGATGATGTTTATTTATTTATTATTTATTAATGAGACTTGTATGCCGCCCCATCTCCGAAGACTCGGGGCGGCTCACAACTAAAACAACAAGAACAATAAATAGTTAAAAAAGAATTAAACTAAAAAAGCCCCATTGAAATATAATTACCTAAATACATAATAAAAACCATAATAAAAACCGCCCCCCCCCAAAGGGTCACAGCCCTTGTTACCTAGTTTGGTAATGAAATGTCCGCAATAAAACATCTAAACTCAGAGAACACTAAGCACCCCACAGGCCCCCTCCTCCTCCTTCTCTGCCTCTCGGCAAACCCCACTCCCTTCTAGCACTGATGATGATATCCAGTTGGCCATGACAACATCTGCAGGAAAACCCACCAAGCTCAAAGACCACCAAGGACCTCTCATTTTCAACCCCAGGCTGCCAATATTCTCTTCTATCTCTTTCTCGTACACAGGATTTGTTTTAATGCGGTCCAGGAGCTCCGTTCAAAACTCTGCCCAAGAGTCTTTCCCCCCACCCCCCCCAAAAATGAGGATGTAAGAATCTTCTCTCTTCCCAGCTCAGGAATCAAGGAAGGTGCCATACCAAATTCAACCTCAGCCTGGAGAATGCTATCAAAAGAGGGACAAGGCTTCCAATTTTGGTTCCTGGGCTAAAATATCCCCCTTGATGGACTGCATCCTCTCTCCATACCTCGGATTGCTGCTCACTTCCTTGCCTGAACTTTCTGGCTAAACCTTTCACACTGCACAAACCTCCTGGTGTATTCTTTTTTTTTTTTCCAAACAAAGAAAATTACTGGGCATGGAACTGGGCCTGGCTAGTCTAGTGAAGAGAAGGACCATGGGAGACAGGGTAGCAGTCTTCCGATATTTGAGGGGCTGCCCCAGAGAGGAAGGGATCAAGCTATTCTCCAAAGCCCCTGAAGGCCAGACAAGGAACAATGGATGGAAACTGAACAAGGAGAGATTCATAGAAATAAGGAGAAATTTTCTGACAGTGAGGACAATCCACCCATGGAACAGAAGTTGCCTTCAGAAGTTGTGGGAGCTTCATCCCTGGAGGCTTTCAAGAAGAGATTGGACTGCCATCTGTCAGAAATGGTGTAGGATCTCCTGCTTGGGCGGGGGGTTGGACTAGATGACCTACAAGGTCCTTTCCAATTCTGATTATCTGTTATCTATCTCAGGGGTCACCAAACTTTTGGACCTCAGGGACCACCAAACACATAATTTTAAATCCCGCGGACCAGAGACCCTGGGGAAATCCCAAAAAAAGTCTGCAGGAAAATTCCCCACCCTGTTTTCCTAACCGGTTGATCATTCTTTATTTGGGATCGCAGGATACTGTCTCCAGCTCCGTTCTCAGGGGTGGTGGGAGAGAGAGAGACTTTTGGCTTCATGCAAGGAAAGCAGCAGAAGTCTTTTTTTCTCTTTGTGTTCCCGTGCAGCCTGGATTAATTGCTTTGGAGGGTGCTTTGGAGGTGACATTTCCCTGCGGACCACCAACATTTTCTCATGGACCACCAGTGGTCCCCAGTCCACCGGTTGGCGACCATTGCCCTACAGCAGAGGTCCCCAAACTCGGCCACTTTAAGACTGGTGGACTTCAACTCCCAGAATTCCCCAGCCAGCCGTGTCTGTTTCTTTTTCTCCTCTCCCCCAAAGAGGAGAGATTGCAAGAGAGGAAGGGATTACAAGAGAATAAGCTATGCTGGCTGGGGAATTCTGGGAGTTGAAGTCCACCAGTCTTAAAGTGGCCAAGTTTGGAGACCTCTGACCTAGAGGGACAGGGTGGTGCAATGGTTAAAGCAAGAGAGTGGAGAGACTCATTCTCACATTTTCCCTTCGGCACAAAAGCCAGCTGGGCGACTTCGAGCCAGACGCTTTCTCTCAGCCCTAAGAAGCCAGCAATGGCTAACCATTCTTGAAAATGTGACTGAGAAAACTGCGGAGGCTTCTTTCCAGGCGGATTCCAGTCCTTGAGACTGACCTGGATTGTAACAGCAACAACTGCAGTCCTAAACCTGAGACGGCAGTTTGTAAGGAACGGCCCCCAGCTGTCAACCTGAGATAAATAAAGGTTAGTAACCGGAGAAGAGACTCCTGCAGGCCCCACTTTCCCTGTGACTCTATGGAAGCAAAGGGTAGGTTTTGAAGCAGCAAGGCAGGAAAACATGAAAAGCACGGATGGTTTGGGACTTTTGGTGTTGGAAGAGACTCCTGGGGGTTCCGTGGACAGCCCAGAAAAGAAGCCAGCGGATCCCTGAACAAATCAATCCCAAATTCTTACCCCCGAGGGACAAATTGTACAAGGCTGAAAATTGTACTTCGGACACATTGTGACAAAACCCCATCTGAGAAGGTTTTAATGCTGAGGAAGGAAGGAGAGAAAGGAGGGAAAGGAGGGAGGAGAGAAAGGAAGGGGAAGGAAGGAAGCAGGGAAAATAAAGGGATGGGAGGGGAAGGGAAGGGAGGAGAGAGAGGGAGAGAAGGAAGAAAGGGGAATGAAAGAAGGAAGGAGAAGGGAAAATAAAAGGAGGGGAAGGGAAGGGAGGAGAGAGAGGGAGAGAAGGAAGGAAGAAGGGAAAACAAAAGGAAAGGGAAGGAGGGAAGGGAAGGGCAGAGAAGGGAGGAGAGAGGGAGAGAAGGAAGGACGGAAGGAGGGAGGGAGGGAGGGAGGGAGGGAGGGGAAAGATGGAAGGAAAAGAAAGAGAAGATGACCACAGCAGGGTGGAGGAACTTAATAACAGCAGTGTCCCAAAGCTGCCTTTCCAAAAGGCCACTGGACTTTGGTTTTTAGTTTTTTCCTTGAAAACATTTCACTTTCCATCCAAGAAGCTTCTTCAGTTCTGGGGAAGGTTTTTTTCACTGAGAAGCGAAACATTTTCAAGAGGAAAAACAAACAAACCCATGAAAATCCAGTTGCCTTTTGGAAGAACCCCTTTGGGACAACCATGTCCTGGAGGATTGGAGCATCTCCACACACAATGGCAGCCACGGCAGCGGCGCTACGTGGAAATCCTGGAAGTCCAGACAGAGAGAGATTTCCTTGGGAGAAAACCTTGCTACGGGGTTGCCACGTCACCTGCTGGGGCCAGGCTTGCAAAACCACCAGCTTCATCCTGGCCTCTAGGCCTGGACCAAACAAGGGGCCCTGAACGCACCCTTGGCGCCATTCGAACGTGCCGTTCCGCTTGCAAGCGGCCCGTCCAATGTGCCTGGACTGCCACAGGTTGGGAGATGCAGGTGTTGAAAGCTCTCCTGGCCCTGAGGGCCCAGCAGCAGAGGGTCTCTGCCCCATGGAAAAGGCACCTCTCAGCTTGAAGTCCCCCTTCCCCCGTCCCCGAGGAAGAGGGGAGCAAACAGCTGCCCAAGTGAATGGGGAGAAAGCCAGTTTGGATAGAAGCACGGAAGTGTTGGGGGGACTGGGGCAGGCCTCTGAGGTTCCTGCTTGGTCATCCAAGGTCCAGCAAGATTCAGCCTGTCTCGGGGAGGAGGACTGTGGGATCCTTGGTGCTCTCTGAGCTTGGTTGTTTTCTTGCAGACATTTCATTACCAGACTAGGGAACATCATCAATGCTAGAAGGGAGTAAAGTTTGTGGAGAGAGAGGAGGAGGAGGAGGAGGAGGAGGAGGAGGAGGAGGTCGTCTATGGGGTCCTTGGTGCTCTCTGAGCTTGGTTGTTTTCTTGCAGACGTCTCATTACCAAACTAGGGAACATCATCAATGCTAGAAGGGAGTGGAATTTAAGGAGAGGAAGAGGAGGAGGAAGATGGCTGTGGGGTCCTTGGCCTCTCTGAGGTTGCTTGTTTTCTTGCAGACATTTTATGACCCAACTAGGGAACATCATCAGTGCTAGAAGGGAGTAAAGTTTGTGGAGAGAGGAGGAGGAGGAGGAGGAGGAGGAGGAGGAGGAGGAGGAAGGCTATGGGGTCCTTGGTGCTCTCTGACCTTGGTTGGTTGTTTTCTTGTAGACGTTTCATTACCAAACTAAACAACATGATCAACGCTAGAAGGGAGTGCGATTTATGGAGAGGAGGAGGAAGCTGAGCCGAATCCAGCACCCTCCACTAAATCCCGAGGTGCCACCTGTTCTCAGCCAGCTTGGCTGCTCAGGATCCATCCGCCTTGGAATAGGAATGGACTCTAATTTTAGTGTCGCTCAGCCCCGGCGGGGAAGAAAAGAGGCCAGAACTCCAAGGGCAGAGCCAAGGGAAGGAAAAAGGTAGACTTTTCCTAGCCATGGCTGTTCCGGATTCCGGTATTCTGGGTTGCGGTTCATCCGTCCCAGTTATTCCCACATCCACCCAGCCGGTTCCCATTGGCAGGAAAACTCCTCTGCCCGCCATAAACTGAGCCAAGGTGCCTTCCTGGGTAGCTGCTGGCATTGAAAGG
>CM019160.1:26905940-26940098 GCA_009733165.1 Naja naja | reverse complement strand
AACGCATCGTCCTCCCCCTCGCCGCTTCCTTCGGCCATGGCTGGGCGGGCTGGGCTGGGCTGGGCTGGGCGGCGGGATCAGCGGCCCTGGGCTGGCGGCGGCAGCGGCGGGAGCCGGCCGGGGCGGTGTGGACGCAGCAGCCGGGGAGCTCCTGCGAAGACACTAACCGGCCGGCCGGGCTCCAGCAGCAGCCCCAGCTGGCCAGCCGTCCCCGCCCCCCGGCCCGCCCCTCTGAGGAGGGGAGGAAGGCGAGGGGACGGCGTGCCCGGCGGCTCTCCGCCGCCCAGTGGAGCCTCCCGGGGCAGGAGCAGTCTATCGTGGCTCGGCATGTAGGTGCACCGGAGCTGCTCGTCTCATTTGTTCCATCTGTCGGCTGTGCCGTCCTCCTTCGTTGATTCTGCACACACACACACACCTCGCACAAGGTGGGGTTTCTCTGGGTCTCCACTCCCCACCCCCTTTGCAGCCCCTGATTTAACTGACATTGGTTGTTAGTCACAGAGGGTTGGGGCAACCTGCTCCAAACCAGGGTTATATACCATCCCCAGGGCTGGGCTACAAGGTAGTCCTCGACTTTACAATAGCTCGTTTAGTCACCACGGCACGGGGGGGAAGGAACTGAGGACCGTGTTTCACGCTTAACGGCCATTGCCGCGTCGGATGCCAGACGACCGACTCACACTTACGGCCGTCCCCAAGGTCATGCGATGGCCACTGCGAGTCAACAGGGAAGCCCGATTCGCTTAACAGCCAGGTCAATTGAGCGATGGCAGCGGTTCACTTAACGGAGTGCGGCAAGAAAATGCATGAAGTGGGGGGCATCATCCACTGAAACGCATTTCTCACTTAACGGCATCAAGTTGGGGCTCAATCTTGCTTGTAAATTAACAGATTTAAATTAATCATGTTAACAGATAATCAGTTGGAAGGCACCTTGTAGGTCATCTAGTCCAACCCCTCCCCTCGCCCAAGCGGGAGACCTGTATGGAGGACCACCTGTATTAATGCTGCCACTCCACCCTTTGCAAGCATCCCTTTGAATGATGGTCATGAGGTCACCCTGGATATGGTGCGACAATAAGCCCGAGGATTGGTCATAATTTGAGTTTTACACTGTTATTGTGACTTTGTACAGCCTCGAGGCCGGTTCACACAACATGTTAAGCCACAGTGTATTTTCTTTGATTCAGGCTTAGCTGTGATGAACCTGGCTTGTCCCATTCATCCATGGCTTAATTGACCAACTGTGGTTAAAACAAACCCCAGCTTGGCCCCAATGTGATTCTCCACCTCTCATTTATCTTGCAATTAAACTTCACGGATCTTCTCCTGACCTCTTTCAATGGATGGGAAATAGAATAACAGAGTTGGAAGGGACCTTTGGAGGTCTTCTAGTCCAACCCCCCTGCTTAGGCAGGAAACCCTATCCCATCTCAGACAAACGGCTGTGCAATCTCTTCTTTAAAAACTTCCAGAGTTGGAGAATTCACAACTTCCAAAGGCAACTTCTGTTCCATTGGTTGATTGTTCTCACTGTCAGGAAATTTCTCCTTATTTCCAGGTTGAATCTCCTTGATCAGTTTCCATCCATTGTTCCTTGTCTGGCCTTCAGGTGCTTTAGAAAATAGCTTGACACCCTCCTCCTCTCTGGGGCAGCCCCTCAAATATTAGAAGATGCTCTCCTGTCTCCCCTGGTCCTTCTCTTCCCTAGACTAGCCAGGCCCAGTTCCTGCAACCGTTCATTGTATGTTTGAGCCTCCAGTCCCCTCATCATCCTGGTTGCTCTTCTCTGCACTCTTTCCAGAGCCTCAACATCCTTTTTATAGTGTGACCAAAACTGGATGCAGTACTCTAGGTGTGGTCTTACTAAGGCTTCATAGAGTGGTATTAGTACCTCCCTTGATCTCAGTTGTATCCCTCTGTTAATGCAACTTAGGATGGCATTGGCTTTTTTGGCTGCTGCTGCACGGCTGGCTCCTATTTAGCTGGTTGCCCACTAAGGCTCCAAGATCCCTCTCCCAGTTCCTGCTGTTAAGAAATCTGGTTTCGCCCAGTCTAACACGCAGATTAACAAGTAGGAGCTTTTATCGGCTTGCAAAAACTGCTGGCTTGGAGTACAAGGTGTGAGTTGCAAAGGTGCTGCCAGAAAATTCCTGATTTTTTTCCATTTTTCTTTTATTTTTTGGAAAAGGCTGGAGAAGCTGAAGGTGAAGCCAGAGGGGAGAGAGAGAGAGAGAGAGAGAAAGAGGTCAGTCTGGATTTGCAAGACTGGGGGAGCAGACAGAAGCTCAGTTGAAGCCGAGTTGGCACTGAGAAAGGAACTGAGAAAGGATTGTGTGTAAACATTGCACCGTTGTGCATGAAATAAAAAAATCAAATGCATGGCAGGAGTTTGCTTTACAGGGCTGTGTTTTAGGGAAAAGGCTGTCCTGGTAACCTATGACCTTACGATGGCTCGTTTAGTGACTGTTCAAAGTTACAGCAGCCCTGGAAAAAAAGTGTGATGCTTGACAATTGCTTCATATTTATGACAGTTACACAGCATCCCAGTTGTGGTCATAAGCCGAGGACTACCTGTAACAATTAACAGAGTAAAGATACACCCTGAAGTGTATCTTTAAGGACTGAAAATTAAGAGATGCGTTCTCTACAGTATCATTTCTCAACCTTGGGCATTTTAAGTGGTGTGGACTTCAACTCCCAGAATTCCCCAGCCAGCTATGCTGGCTAGGGAATTCTGGGAGTTGAAGTCCAGCTACCTTAAAATGGTTGAGGTCAAGAAGCACCACTCTACTTGCTTTAAGGACTGAAAATTAGAGACAGTAATATTTCTCAACCTTGGCCATTTTAAGTGGTGTGGACTTCAACTCCTAGAATTCCCCAGCCAGCTATGCTGGCTAGGGAATTCTGGGAGTTGAAGTCCAGATATCTTAAAACGATTGAGGTTGAGAAACACCAGTCACTAACTTACAACTTCATTTTAATGACCATCCAAAGTTACAAAACAGGTGACTTTAACAACCAGTCCTCGCACTAACGACCATCATAGCCATTCTCCACCGTCCCACGATCAACAGTCTGGCTGAGGAATTCTGGGAGTTGAAGTCCACCCCACTTAAACTGGCCAAGGTTGAAGCCCACTGGCTTACAGCCCGGAGCGTACGGATATAAAAATATTCCTGTGGCCTCGCCGGATACTATATCGGGAATCTGCCCGGTTTAATGCCTCTTGACGGACCCGTAGGATTTGTGGCTGCTCAGTTAAAAGGTGAATTTCTACTCCACACAAGTTGGCTCTTTTTTTTTTTTGGTAAGAAACCTGGTGCTAAAAATAAAATAAAATAAACGAAATTTTCCTTTTGGGAAAATTCACAAAGCCAAGCTCTTAAAGCAGCAGGAACCTTTCCACGGCCTTCAAAAGTGGCTGTTGATTGCAGGGATAACCGCTTCCTTTTGTAAACTATAGAAAGGAAAACTTGCTTTAACCAAAGTCCCTTATTTTGGTTCAAGCCGTCACAAGTGGTTTTGCAGGCTGCTTTCCTGCCAATGCAAATTAACTAAGAAAAATAAAATTAAATCTGGGCTATTGTGAAATACTTTTTCCGACTAAAAAGGAGTAAAGGGCTTGTGTAGGCGCAGAGTTTCTACAGTTTTGCAACTAATAGGTAGAGATCAGAGGTGGGATTCAGCCGGTTCGGACCAGTTCTGGAGAACCAGTAGCGGAAATTTTGAGTAGTTTGGAGAACTAGCCAATCCCACCTCTGACTGGCCCCGCCCCCATCTATGCTCCGCCTCCCATTGAGTCCCAGCGGATTGGCTGGGTCTCCTTCGGTTGCCCTGCACAGGAGAACGGAGCTGGAAAGCAGGTTAGTGGGGTGGGGAGGGAATGGACATTTTACAGTATCCTTCCCCTGCCATGCCCACCAAGCCATGCCCACAGAACCGGTAGTAAAAGTTTTTGAATCCCACCACTGGTAGAGATCCCATCACACCAGAGAAAGAGAGGTGGAGCGATTCCCAAAATAATTTCTTATCATCGGATAATTCTCACAAAGTTCTCCAAGGCAATAACAGAATGTCCCACCTTTGGAAAATGTCAAAGGAAAACCAGACAACAATCCATCCTCATTTTTCCCCTTAATATTTTGGCTGGTAAGAAAACATTTAAACCAGCAGTGTCCAATGTTCGCCATTTTAAAACCTGTGGACTTCAACTCCCAGAAGCCTGGGCCTTGGTGGTGCAGGCTGTTAAATGCCTAGCACTTAAGTTCCAGCTGCCTGCAATTAGTGCAGGCTCAAATCCCACCAGGCTCAAGGTTGACTCAGCCTTCCATCCTCTCGGGGTTGGGAAATTGAGGACCCAAGATTGTTGGGGGCAGTAAGCTGACTTTGTAAAAATGCCGCTTAGTAATAAGCAGGCATATACAATGGAAGGAAGGCTATTGCTGAGCGCATTGGGTTGCGCTCCAAACATTGTAAGCCGCCCTGAGTCTCCGGAGAAGGGCGGCATATAAATGTAATTTAAAAAAAAAATAACCAAGGATGTCCAACCTTGGCCCCTTTAAGACCTGTGGACTTCAACTCCCAGAATTCATGGCTGGGGAATTCTGGGAGTTGAAGTCCACTAGTCTTAAAGGGGCCAAGGTTGGCCACTCCTGATTAAATGTTTCTCACTTGAATCAGGAGTGCTAATTAAATAGAAACTTCTATTGGAAGAGAAAAAAAGCAAAACATTATCTCATGGAGGAAAAAAAAAGACTGAGAGAAAGAATCACAGGGTCAACGCCTCCCAGCTTTTTATAGACTCGGGATATTAAATTAATTCCCTTGGAGTGCTTTATATAGTGCAATCCTGACCAATTCTTTACACTCCAGCTTCTAAATTCACCGTACGCCAACGGGCTTGACTTTGTAGGACTCATTTCACTAGGAAGCAAGTCCCCCTTTGAAAATTCCCCAGGATTCAATAGGAAGGGGGAAAAAAAAGAGGGCAAATCATTTAAAGGACTCGATTAATTAGTCCAAAGAAGACGCCGGCTTTTTTTATCACACGAAAGAAGGACGGAGGCGGCAAATTTAGCAACGTCTAGGAACAAGTCAATTCTGCACGTCTGCAGAGACCTAAGATTTAGCAGAACGCATTTTATGCAATGTTTCTCATCTTGGAAATATTCCTTATTCTATTATTCGTACCATTATCCTGAAAATATGACCTACCCTGAAAGTAAGTCCTAGCTTGATTTTAACACGTGAGCCCAATATAAGCCCTACCCCCAAAATAAGCCCTAATTAAGATCCTGCCTACTCCAGAGTGCATGGGTAAAAATTAAGCTAGGGTGGGGGGTGGGGGTATGTGGAGCTGCCCTACTACTTACCTTTGGACAGTTGTAGCCACGCCTCGCACACCTTGACACCTGCCTTGCCAGCCCATTTCTTCTGCAGACGGTAAGGCTTTCCTGAAGGCCTCAGAAGATAAGAAAGCTCTGGATCGATCCAGAGCTCTGTTATTGGCTGCAGAGGCCTTCAGGGAAGCCTTACTGGCTGCAGAAAAAAGTTCCTGAAGGCCTCTGACAGCGAAAAGGAGGCTGGGGTGACGTGCACAAGTGAGATTAGTCAGTGGGTGACATCCCCCGAAAATAAGACCTGGTGCCTTTTTTGGTGGCAAATATATATATATATAAGCTGACAGAACTGGCAGCGGAGTCAGACAGTAGTGAGGAGGTTGGGGAGGAACCTGGGCTGGCTCTGGAGGCTGAGGAAGATCTGGATGAGGGCTCTGCATCAGAGGCAGAGATGGGGCCAGGGCAGGCTGGCAGTCAACAGGCTGCCTTCAGGTTCAGACAGCAATGAGGCGGGGGAGTTTCTGGCACTGGTTCCCAGCCTGCGCGTGTGCAGAGCTAGCAGAAGACAAGAACAATTGAGAAAGCACCTCGAAGATGACTGGCCCCTCCCGTAGGACATAAAAGAGGAGTGAATGGGATGAGAGCTTTTGCAGGAAGCAATTAATTCGTCTGGTCGGTTCAAGCTTTGAAAAGTTCTGTTTGTCTCGTGTCAAGTTTGGCCTTGCTCTGCATCTGGCAATTAGTTCTCTGGCCACATTCCAAGGATGATAAGGTTGGCATTTATAAACATTCCCCTGAAAGACTGTTTGTGAAGCCTGGCAGGCTATGAATGAAGCTAATCCACAGCCGTGGAAATAAAAGAGGTTTTGCCGGGATTAAGACTGTGTTCTGTGCTTTCTAAGGGAGCCTAGGTCAGGACACATTGGCTACAACAGCAAGGTTCATTTTATTAAACTCTTGCAGCCGGCTGTGTGTTTTGGAGTTCTTCTGGGTGAGAAGCGTGGCTGTGACATCTCTTAACAAAGATAAATGCGATCGCGGGGCAATTAAAAAGAAAGAAAGCTTCTTATTAAAAACAGCTTAAGGAGGAAAAGGTCAGGCCAGCTGTGTGGCACTTCTTGCTTTTAATTATTTAGGATTGCCGAACACCCTGCGGGCGAGCAAGTAAACACACACTCACACACAACACACAGCGAAGAAATGAAAAAAGAAATAGAAGGCTACAGTTGTGGGCAATCAGGAAGGCTCTTGGCGCCCCCTTGAGGGCGCCGGTAAACATCGCACAGTGTTCGAGACGTAATTCCGCAGAAATCAATGAGAAACCTTTGACGTAGTCGGTGAATTTTTATTGCTCTTCCAGCGATTCGTAAGTTCGGACAAAGGGGAAGCTATGAACTGCAAGGGGAAAGCAGACGTAGCCAAAACAGAAATTTGCAGGGTTTTTTTTTTCACGCGCTGCCTCGGGAACCCTTTCCCGCCTTGCAGTCAAAAACTTCATATTTTGAGGGAGGGGGGAGGGCATAATAAAATGAATAACGAAGGCAGAGAAAAGTACCAAGAGCAGGAGGAAAACAACAACAACACATCCAAATGGTTGGAAAGGAGGGCCGTTATCTGCGTCAACCTTTTTTAAACCTTGTTAAAGGGAACAATGACAGGTGGGATGCAATGGATGCACTCCTTCAGCCGCCCACCCATAAGATTGGAGCAGAAGCAAAACCCTCCTTGACTTGCCCCTCCCATACACACACAGAGCCCCTTCTGCTCAAGTTCAGGTCCAACTCATGGCAAATCAATAGGAAAGCCCCAGACAGAAACCAGTGGCTTCTACCGGCATGGATGTCGGGGACGATGGTGTGACGAGTCGGAGCATCTTGGATTACACCATAATCTACAACTCCCTTGCGGGGTTTTGGGGAGAACGGCAGCCCTGAGGCACCTGGCGATCTTCCAACAGGAGGCTGGCCTGCTGGTCTGGGGGCTCCCCCGTGGGTCCGTATCCCTCTTTCCGGCCCCACAGCCCGGCCAAAGAGCTCCGGATGTGCTTGCGGGTGATGAAGATCTGCCGGCCGCAAGCCTTGAGCTGTTGCAGGGGCGTCTTGGAGCATTGCCTGGCTTCCCCTCCCTTGGAGGCCTCGCCCTGCAAGGGAAGGCCACTCTCGTGGCTCACCGACCGTCCGAAACGGCGCCGGGTTTTGGGTTTGGGAGAGCTGAGGATGGTGATTTGAGACTCTCTGTTCGACCGGAGTGGAGCCCGTCGGGACAATTGTTCCGCAGGAGCTTGGGAGATTTGATTGTCGAGACCCTCACTGGCCTCCGATGCTTCAGACCGAGATGGAAACGGCTTTGGAGAAAGGTTGCAAGAATCGTCTCCTGAACAGCCAGCCCTGGGGCTCTCTGGTGGCACTGCCTGCACCATGTGAAGGCTGAGTTGTTTCATGTCAGATATGACTTCTTTCATGCCCGGCGGAGCTGGCTCAGCTCGGCCACGGTCCTCCTGCCCTCCTGGGCTAGTTGGAGCTTCACCTGGAGAGAAATCGGTTTCGTCTGCGGCGTCCCTCAACGAGAGGTCATCCGGCCAGCTCAGAGATCGTCGAAAAACTTTGTGGCACATGGCGAGCGTGATGCCTTGCCTACTTGTCTCAGCCAGGGCCTCCATCTTTGCCAACAGCCCTCTTTTTCCAAGGGGGGTCCCTGCATTCTGACGAGCATTGAGCACCTCAAAATAGGGCCTTGGTTCTGCACGTCTTCTGGATTTCACATCCTCCAAAGCCCCTGGGTTTAAGGGGACACAAGCACTTGCATTTTTACAGGGCGAGCAGCTGGGAGATGCTTCAAACAAATCCAAAATAACAGATTGTCAGAGTATATTTATAATTTGGAATAGGGCAATGGTGGCTAACCTTTTGGGGCTCATGTGCCCAAAATTGTGCGCAGCCACACATACTCCTCGTGTTAGCACCCAGAAGGCAATGTGTGCCCCCCATGCCCCATACGCATTCATACGTAATCCCCCACCCACCCACCCCTGCCGCCCCACTTACCTGCACTGCGCTTCACAGCTGATTTTTGGCCAGTGTGAGTCCTTTTTCGCTTGAGGGAGCTTTGCAGGTTGCAAAAACTAGTGTTTCATCACTTCCAGTATTTTCGGAAAAACTGGAAGTGATGAAATGGGGCTAATTTTGGCCTGCAAAGCCTGCAGAAGCCTTCCTCAAGCCTCAAACCGGCCGAAAATCATCTGTGAGGCAGTTTGCCTGCAGCTCTCGTGCTGGCACAAATGTCTCTGCGTGCCACCTGTGGCACACGTGCCATAGGTTCGCCATCATGGGAATAGAGTATGGCAACAAGGTCAGCCAATGAATAGGCATAGCAACTAAATCAGCCAATGATGAGAGTTTGGAAACTGAAACTGGAAGTAGCCTTGGTGTGGCTCTATATTATGCTCCGCAGCTCTGAAGCTGTGTTTAAGCTCTGAGTCTGTCTATTGAAGATGAAACTGCTTCTCTCCTCTGCTTGCCTGCTGAACTAAAGTGAAACTGATGTCTGTTGCTGAGCTGAAGCTGAGTTGCTGTTCTGCTCTGCACTTGTAACATGTCTGCTGAAGTTACTTGCAACATGTTTCTGTCTGAGTTTGTTCCATGTTGGAGAAATCTACAACTGGTTTGTAAAATCTACTTGTTATGTTTATAAAGATGTTAAATGAAGCATCAGCCATCTGTGTGCATTTTTTCTGGCGCTGAATTAACGCTGCAAAACCCTGAATATAGATGTTTTACATCCCTTCTCCAAACCACAGTTACGGAAGCCCTTCTTGGTAGCCCCTTCAAGAGCGTCTGGCTCAACCAAGCGTACCTCTTTGATCTTCCTGGACCTTGTAGGATTGCAGGCAGGCCCCCTGCGGCATGGAGAGGTCTCCTGCATCTTGCCGCATCTTCTTCAGCGGGAACCATCCACTGGGGTCTGCTCCTTTGGCAGAGAGGGAGTGGGGCTGCGGGGACGAGGGCCAGAAAAAAGGAACAACTTCAGAATGAATCCAGTGGTACTTTCTCTAGTTTGGTCCACTCCAGAGGTGGGATTCAGCCGGTTTGGACCAGTTCTGGAGAACCAGTAGTGGAAATTTTGAGTTGTTCGGAGAACTGGCCAATCCCATCGCTGACTGGCCCCGCCAACCCCATCTCTTCTCTGCCTCCTGAGTCCCAGCTGATCGGCTGGGTCTTCTTTGGTTGCCCTGTGCAGGAGAACGGAGCTGGAAAGCAGGTTAGTGGGGTGGGGAGGGAAGGGGGATTTTGCAGCATCCTTCCCCTGCCACGCCCACCAAGCCACGCCCACCAAGCCACACACCACGCCCACCAAGCCACACACCATGCCCACCAAGCCACACCCACAAGACACCAAGCTTCTCAAGCCACGCCCATAGCTGATCGGCTGGGTCTTCTTTGGTTGCCCTGCGCAGGAGAACGGAGCTGGAAAGCAGGTTAGTAGGGTGGGGAGGGAAGGGGATTTTGCAGCATCCTTCCCCTGCCATGCCCACCAAGCCACACCCACAGAACCGGTTAGTAAAAAAATTTGAATCCCACCACTGGTCCACTCATCGTCAAAATTGCTACTACTACTTCCGGGTCAGAAGCTCCAAAGTTCTTCCACGGTGAAAGGATCTGCCAGCAAGTTCACCCATTGCCCAGGGGATGCATAGTTGAGGGGGGTGTGTCCTTTCATGACCCTGTGAAGTTGCAGTGTGAAGTGGTATCCATTTATCGACTCGTGATCTCCTGCTTTCAAACTGCAGGGTTGGCAGGGGCTGGAGCAAGTGACGGGAGCTCACCCCATCCGGTGGCAACGGGTCTCGAACACCAGCCTGCTGATCATCAGCCCAGCATTTTTCCCCTCATGTACCGGTTCTGACCCTGCTCTCCAAACACTTACAAACCCTCTGAGGTTAAACCAATGATTCCTTTATTAGGAGGGCCAGCAGCCCCAGCAAAAAAATTCTCTCTCACCACAGGCTAACAAGTCAGTCCGACCGGGAGATGAATAGTTGTCTGCCACAACTATTCATGTCCACCCCCTGCCTTGTATCCCCAGAGCTAGGGTGGAGCTTCGCTAGCTGCGGTGGCTCTTCCTTCCCAAGGACCGGCCCATAGATTTCCACTGCTCTTCTCTCCTCTGCCTTCTGCAATCCATGTATCAGGCACTGGACCGAGCTGTTCCTATTCTTCCTCATCAGCCACCTCCAGACCTGGCTCTTCCATCCCAAGGACTGGCCCATAGATTTCCACTGCTCTCCTCTCCTTTGCCTTCTGCACATCAGGCACTGGACCCAGCTGTTCCTCCTCTTCCTCATCAGCCACCTCCAGACCTGGGGGCTGTTGACTCTCCACCTGAAGTATGATGGACGGCCCAGCTCCGCCTCTGTCTCTCTCTCTCTGACAGCTCCACTCCCTCTTCCCCTGGAGTTCTCAGGTGGCCTTGATGCTCACCTGGACTCCCATGCTTCTTCCTCATCTGATTTGGCTGTTGGATGGGGCCGGTGGCCAACAGGCCAAACCAGTACCCTTCCACTTAAAGATGGTTGTCACCCCCTGCCCTACTGAGGTGACATTTTAAGCTAGCCCCCCTCTCTGGCCATTTTGGAGTACACCACCTTGTTACCTGCTGGCTACTGATCCTGGTGATTGTAGTCCAGCACAACCTCGGCAGCTCTACAGAAAAATTCATATTGATCCCCTGTGATTTCCAGCAACATCCTCTAGAGTTCTCACCTGGCCTTTGCTGTTGCGAGAGAAGATGCTCAAGGATTTGTGGCCTATTTGCTTCCTCTCAGTGAGGGAGGGTGAAAAGCTGTTGGAGGCAGGAGTAGTGGACCTCCTGAAAAAAAAGACAGGTGGGGAGTTTTTTTGGGAGGGTGTTTGGCATTTAAACTAGGTCACTAAGAAATAGAGCGACACATGCATCTGATTTCTTGGAGGGCATGCTACCTGGGTCTTCCTCAACAGCTCAATTCTATCATGTTCAGCTAAAATACGAATAAAGAAAGGTAAAAAAAATAATAACCCTGTGCTTTGGATATTTCTTTCTCCCTCCACTCCTTTCTTCCTTTCCTGCTGTGTATTTCTTTTTTAAACACGGTGAGTCGGAAGGCACGAACTGTTTAGCACTTCTTGCTCATATACCGTGTTTCCTAAAATACATATTATTTTTTGGCTCCCAAAAACACACTAGGTCTTATTTTGGGGTAGGTTCATATATATATATATATATATATAAGAGATATATATATATATATATATTACATGTATATTATCATTGAGTATATATCACACCACTGAAAATTAGCTGTTTGAGAATGGATAGTGGTTGCTTCTCCCTCTAAACCCAGAGCTGTGTTTAAAAGGAAAACAGCCACTCATCACACACTTCAGGAGGAGAACGGGGTTGAAGACACCAGCCTGAAGATGACGGATGAGATTTCGTCAAACGCTGCTGCTTATTCTCATCTTACACGACAAGACCAATACCAAGACCTACATACCTTAATACCCGCGGAAAATCTATTTAAAACAAATATATATATATATATATATAAATGAAAAAAACACTTACCATATTCATGTAAAACAATGTATCATTTATTCATGCACGAAACCACCAAATCGCATACAATGTTTCCTAACATAAGACACTGTCTTATTTTTTTTTTTTGGCTCCCAAAAACACACTAGGTCTTATTTTCGGTGGGTCTTATTTTCGGGTAGGTCTTATTTTCGGTAGGTCTTTGGGGTAGGTCTTATTTTTCGGGGTAGGTCTTATTTTCGGGGAAACACGGTATATTAATATTCCAGACAATTTCAGAATGGAGAACAAAGCAGAGATTTAAAAAAAAAATCAGTACACCAAATGCAAGTTAGGCGGATATGACCGCGTTGATGACCCTCACTCTGTCAAGGACCTCGGAGTACTCATCTCAAACGACCTAAGCGCCAGAGCTCACTGCAACAGCGTTGCCAAAAAGGCATTAAGAGTTGTAAATCTAACCTTACGAAGCTTCTCCTGCAGTAATACTGAACTGCTAACTTTGCTAGACCAATACTCGAATACAGCTCACAGTGGAATTCACACCTTATATCGGACATTAATACAGTTGAGCGAGTCCAGAAGTATTTCACGAGGGCTTAGACAACCTTGAACTACACCGCCTATGGTTGGACTCAAGCGTAGTACACAAAATTATCTACTACAATGACCTACCAGTCAGTGACTACTTCAGCTTCAACCGCAACAATACAAAAGCACACAACAGATACAAACTCAATGGAAACTGCTCCAAACTTGATTGCAGAAAGTACAACTTCAGCAACCGAGTGGTCAATGCCTGGAATACACTACCTGACTCTGTGGTTACATCCTCAACCCCCCCCAAAACTTTAACCTTAAACTATCCACTATTGACCTCACCCCATTCCTAAGAGGTCTGTAAGGGGTGTGCAAAAGTGCACCATCGTGTTTACCATCCCTGTCCTATTGTCCCCATTTATTCGTACCTATTTCCTGTATTCTTAGTCATGTTTATACTTGTACCTATTATCTTGTCAGCAATTGACAAAATCAAATCAAATCAATAAAAATAAGCCAAAGAGAAAGACACACGTGTCCATGGAGATTCTCAATCATGCAGGTCATGATTCTCCCCCCAAGATGCTTTTCAAAAGGCCACTGGACTTCCTTGGGAGGTTTTTCCCCCTTGAAAATTTATTTGATAGTTCAGAACGGAAGAAACTTCTTGGATGAGAAGGGAAATGTTTTCAAGGAAAAAAAAAACGCAGCCAAGAAAGTCCAGTGGCCTTTTGAAAAAGCACCTTTGGGAGAAAGGCACAAACTTGAAATGCACCTGGGTGTGTGTGTGTGTGTCAGAACAACGGCTGTCCCCAGGTGATTGACACCTGGCCTCCAAATTGCCAGGAATGCATCATGCTATTAAAATGCGGCTCATCATGGCAGCCAAGGCAGCTGCTTTGCAGCGGCAAGTCTCAATTTGAAAACCCGCAACATTTGCATGCGTCAAGAGATAAGGGTCTTCCCGCTTTTGCCAAGCCAGGTAAATATTTCTAGGAAGAGCCTGACCCACCCACCTCCAAGGGCGTTTCCGGCTGCTGCTCTGTCTCCATTGGATTTTCCCAGTTGG
Organism: Naja naja; assembly: GCA_009733165.1. NCBI lineage: Eukaryota > Metazoa > Chordata > Lepidosauria > Squamata > Elapidae > Naja > Naja naja. The sequence goes on along the minus strand of CM019160.1, from coordinate 26,926,577 downwards.
AGGTTCTTCGCTGCCTGTAAGAAAGAGGCGATGAAGGAAAGGCTCGGGGGACGCAAGAGGAAGGAGGCCACCTCCATAGAAGCAAGCAAAGTGGACACATACACACACACACACACACACACACATCCCGTGACCTCTTAGGTTCAGTTTCATGCAAGCATTTACACCTGGGGTTGTTGGCTGTGTTGCTTCTTGATTGGTTGGTGGAATTGGTGTTTGCAGATTGGTTGGCTTTTTCGTAAGAGCCTGTGTGGCTGAGGTAGTGGCTGTGTGTCCTTCAGCCTTTTGTGTTGTAGCTACCTGGGTAGTGGGCTGTGTGATGACCTTCTGAGTTTTATTGTTGTGACATCCTGAGTCTTGTGCTGTTATCTCCTGGTCGTTGTCTGTGTTGCAACCTCCTGAGGTTTTGTGTTGTAATCTCCTGAGTTCATGATGGGTGGAAGGCTGCCACACAGGCTCTTACGAAAAAGCCAACCAATCAGCAAACACCAATTCCACCAACCAATCAAGAAGCAGCCAGCATGTGGCCAGCATGATTAAACGCCTTCGAAGGCACACGGAACGCTGTTCCCTTCCCACCAAAGGGGTCCCTATTTTTCTACTTGCATTTTTTTACATGCTTTTGAACTGCTAGGTTGGCAGAAGCTGCTTGGACAAGGAACGGGAGCTCACTCCGTTACGTGGCGCTAGGGATTCGAACCGCCAAACTGCCGATCTTTCTGATTGACAAGCTCAGCGTCTTAGCCACTGAGCCAAAGCATCCCTATATATACATACCTACACACACACACATATATGTATGTATATATATATGTGTTAATCTCTGTCCACCTTGAATACATGGCAGAAAGAGGAAACTGGAGAGTTCACAAGGTTGATGCTGTGTGGAACCAAACTGTGACTGAATGTGGTTGTTCCACTTCGGGTACCACAAAGCCCCCTCCCACCCGGAAGGGAACAAGGGAAACAGGTTGTGTGAAGAGGAGGTGTAGCATCCCAGACAATCCTGCAAACTCTGCTCGAGCATCGCATATCTACTATGTCCCAGAGAGAAGGACATGGGGGTGCCAAGGAAATGACCTTGCATCGAAGTGATGTCAGCCAGTCCATCCAAAGAATCCCCACCATTTCCATCAAAGGGGTCTGAACTGGATAATCCCACGTCCGATCTCCTGTGGGCAAAATGATGGACAAATCTTACTGTTTGGTCCAGTTTCCTAATGGGGATTATTATTTTTTTTTTAAAAAGGGTAATGCTGCCCTTCGATGCCTTTTAAATTTATATGCCACCCATCTCTCTCTGCAATCTGGGATTAAGGAGAAACTTCCTAACACAGAGGACAATTAACCAGTGGAACTGGCTTGCCTTCAAAAGTTGTGGGGGCTCCATCACTGGAGGCTTTTAAGAAGAGGCTGGACAACCACCTGTCCAGGTACAGATCCCTGATACAGGGACACCTGCTTGAGCAGTGGGTTAGACTAGAAGGCCTCTGAGATTCTTTCTAGCTCAATTTTGATTCTGCAAAGCAACTCAATCCAAACCAAGCTGGGTTTCTTAGCAATTCTACCCTGACTCTTCTATCAGTGATGGGAGTTAATACCTCACCGTTTGTTTGTTTTTAAAGATTTATTTATACTTTTTTTTAACACACATAAGTATTCAATAAATGGTGTCATTTTATACATACATAATGATAGTAATAATAATATTCTTTACTTGTATATAATAATGTTCTTCCCACTTCTAATTTCTACTTTTATTATCTAACCATCGGTAAAACAAATCCCAGGTTAAAAAATATTCCGTGTCTTCTTTATCCTTTGTCTTTAATGCTAACTTCTACGCACTTCCGCACGCTCTAATATTTTTTTAAAATTATATTTTCATCTGAAGGAGTTTCCTCATTTTTCCAATGTTGGGCAAATGCAATTCTCCCTGCCATCAAAACATGTAAAATTATACATAAAGGTAAAGGTTACGTGCTAGTCATTTCGGGCTCTAGGGGGCACCAGTGCTCATCTCCGTTAAAAAGCCGAAGAGCCAGCACTGTCCGAAGACGTCTCCGTGGTCATGTGGCTGGCAGGACTAAATGCCAAAGGCACATGGAATGCTGTTCCCTTCCCACCAAAGTGATCCCTATTTTTCTACTTGCATTTTTTACGTGCTTTCAAACTGCTAGGTTGGCAGAAGCTGGGACAAGGAATGGGAGCTCACTCCATGACACGGCGCTAGGGATTCGAACTGCTGAATGGCTGACCTTTCTGGTCGACAAGCTCAGCGTCTTAGCCACTGAGCCACCGCATCCCTCTAAAATCAAGTCAAGGTTGATTCAGCCTTCCATCCTCTCGGGGTAGGTAAATTGAGGACTCAAGATTGTTGGGGCAATAAGCTGACTTTGTAAAAATGCCGCTTAGTAATAAGCAGGCATATACAGTGGAATGAAGGCTATTGCTGAGCGCATGGGGTTGCGCTCCAAAAATTGTAAGCCGCCCTGAGTCTCCGGAGAAGGGTGGCATATAAATATGAATAAAAAAATAAAAAAATAAAAAATTAAATATACTTTTCCTTTATTGTATTTTTCTAGCGAAATACCTAACCAAGAATATTCCACCCTGACTTCTTCTGTCGGTGATGGGAGTTAAGATCTCACCTTTTCTTGATAGAAAGCTCAGTGACTGTCACCACTTCCTCAGATGCTTTCCGCTTGGAGCCGAAGGATGTTTTCAGGACTGGGCTACCTTGAGGCTCTGTGGGAAGAGGTTCAAAAGCAGCCTGAAACTGAACCTCTCAGCCACTTCAGTGACTCCGATGGGCTGACATGAGGCCCAAAAGATCTTCCACATAGCAGGTTATATGTCCTCAACCAGCCTCCATTGCTATCGAATACCTTTAAACCAGGGGGGGGGATTCAGCCGGTTCCGACCGGTTCCGGCGAACTGGATGTTAAATTTACATCTGGTTTGCCGAACCTGTAGTTGAACCACCTACCCCGCTCCTCCCAGGAGTCTCCACGTGGCCTATTTTGGATGTGCAGGGTCTGTGCAGAGGCCCCAGGAAGGCAACAAATGGGCCTTCCAGAAGCCGTCTGGTGGGCCTCCAGAGCCTGGGGTAGGCTGTTTTCGCCCTCCCAGAGGCCTGAGGGAAGCCTCCGGACTCTGGGGAAGGCGAAAAACGGCCCTCCTGGAAGTTCCAGTAGGCCACGCCCACCATGGCCACACCCACCCAGCAACTGGGTAGAGAACTGGTTGTTGGGATGTTTTAATCCCCACGCCTGCTTTAAACCCTGGAGCTACCTGCAAAAATTTTAAAACAAATTCAAAATTCAAAGGCAATTCCTCCTCACCCTGTTTCATTTCCAAGTCAGGACTGATGCAAAGAGTTCGACAGGTCTTGAATTTGCTCAGGGCTTCAGTGACCATATCTGCAAGGCCAATTTTTTTTAAAAAAGCATTTACAGTCCTAAAATACTCATCCCCGTCCACCTTCCCTCTTTCAAAGACCCTTTCTCCTAAAGGATTTTCAAAAGGAAAAGTCGTAATTAAAGTCTTAGTAAGACCACACCTAGAGTACTGCATCCAGTTCTGGTCACCACACTGTAAAAAAAGATGTTGAATCTCTGGAAAAAGTACAGAGAAGAACAACCAGGATGATGAGGGGACTGGAGGCTCAAACATATGATGAACGGTTGCAGGAACTGGGCCTGGCTAGTCTAGGGAAGAGAAGGACCAGGGGAGACAGGAGAGCAGCCTTCTAATATTTGAGGGGCTGCCCCAGAGAGGAGGAAGGGGTCAAGCTATTTTCCAAAGCACCTGAAGGCCAGACAAGGAACAATGGATGGAAACTGAACAAGGAGAGATTCAACCTGGAAATAAGGAGGAATTTCCTGACAATGAGAACAATCAACCGAGGGAACAGAAGTTGCCTTCGGAAGTTGTGGGAGCTTCATCACTGGAAGCTTTCAAGAAGAGACTGGGCTGCCATCGGTCAGAAATGGTGAAGATCTTCTGCTTGGGCAGGGGGTCAGACTAGATGACCTACAAGGTCCCTTCCAATCCTATTATTCTATGTGCTGCGGTCTTGTTCTCTCCCATCCCATGTGCATTGGACTTCCCAAATGTCCCCAAATGGCTATTGGAGGTTTTGACCTAGATCAGCTTCAGACCTGACTCAAATGTGGTTCTTCCTAACTTCTCACATTACAGATACAGATTAACAGAGTTGGAAGGCACCTTGTAGGTCATCTAGTCCAACCCCCCGCCCAAGCAGGAGACCCCAAACCATTTCTGACAGATGGCAGTCCAGTCTCTTCTTGAAAGCTTCCAGTGATGAAGCTCTCACGACAGCTCTGGAGGCAACTTCTGTTCCACTGGTTGATTGTTCTCACTGTCAGAAAGCCTTATTTCTGGTTGAATCTCTCCTTGATCAGTTTCCATCCATTGTTCCTTGTCTGGCCTTCAGGTGCTTTGGAAAATAGCTTGACCCCCTTCCTCCTCTCTGGGGCAGCCCCTCAAATATTGGAAGGCTGCTATCCTGTCTCCCCTGGTCCTTCTCTTCACTAGACTAGCCAAGCCCAGTTCCTGCAACCGTTCATTGTATGTTTCAGCCTCCAGTCCCCTAATCATCCTGGTTGCTCTTCTCTGCACACTTTCTAGAGTCTCAAACATCTTTTTATAGTCTGGTGACCAAAACTGGATGCAGTACATTAATCTGGTTTTCTGGCTCACAGCTTACAGCTTAAGCCGCCCTTCTTCTCCTCGCAGTGTGGCCATCTTCAGCCTCTTCCTGACCTGGCTGAAACTGCCGTTTGTTTTCCAAATCTGAAACGGTGGCGTGAATTTTCTCCCAGAGAGGCTCAGGAATCGTGCCTAAATCCAAGAAGGCAGGAGGAGGGAAAAATGCCCTCAATATGAACTGGGTTTGATATAGACATTAGAATATATATATTAAATATATATATATTCATATGTTTATTAAAATTCAATGTCAAATATGAAACTGTGAGCTCTCCTAAAAGGAAGACGGGGGTGGAAAGGGAATACAGGCAGTCCTTGACTTACGACAGTTCATTTATTATTATTATTATTATTATTATTATTATTATTATTATTATTATTATTGACTTGTATGCCGCCCTCTCTCCCTAAGGACTCAGGGTGGCTAACTCCTCTCACATTTAACAACTAAAAAGGGTGGCTAACAATATAAAATCCATACACATTTACAATAAAAAAGAATTAAACTAATTACAAGCCTAAACAATTAAAAGTCAATTAAAATTTTAAACCCCTAAAAAGCAAACCCACCAACTCTGGCCTACATCATTTACAGTTCCCTGTGACCCTGTTTCCCCACCTCCCTCTGGGTGTGTCATAAATCAGATTCTCCAACTGAGCACCTTCACAGGCTGGGTGTCATCATTCATGTTCTCCAATTAAATATATTTGTGTCATGCCCCTGTTGGAATCTGATTCCAAGGGGGAGGTCAAGCAGCTGACAGGGAGTGGGGGTGTGGCTCTGGTGGCTGTGGAAGAAACTGGGGAAGGGCACAGTCCGGCTGGGCATTCAGAGGAAGACCCAAGGCCACCCCCTCTTCATCCTAGGGTACGCAGGGAGGAATGTAGAAGGGAGCAACGTGGGTTACGGGGGAGAAAAGGGCCCTGATTCCCTTCATTAGCTGCAGCTGGGAAAACAGGATTTTAAAGGCGCTTTGACAGCACCTTGCTGGAAGTTTGTCGAGTCTTATCTGGGTTCTGGCATCTTCCCAACTGTGTGTGTTTCGTTATCTTTTGAAGTCTTCAATTCCTTATCCTGCCCTGTCTTGTCAATTGCTGCAGCAAGTGGTTTGTGCTGGTTTTTATTTATGATTTATATGTACTTTTGCTTCGGACTGAATTTCTTCCCTTTGAAGACTGTTCTTGGGAGAGTTTTTTTTCTCCAGTCGATGATAACTCGACATTGGGGGCCAAGTTGGCAGTATTAAAGGGACTTTACCTACTTTTGTGGCTTCGTTGCTTTTGTGCCACGCCCCTTTGGGTCATCACAATTCATGGGGCAAAAGCTCTGGTAGTTTAGTTACAATCTTTTAAAGATAAGTAAGGTGACCAACTGTCCTCCTTTAGGGAGGACAGTCCTCCTTTTGCAAGTTCTGTCCTCTCTCGAAAAGCGTCCTCCTACATGCCCTCCTTTTTGATATTTGAAGACTAATCTGTAAATCTCCGTATTGGATCGATGCCGATCCGATCCGTTGTGTGTGATGTGACGTATCTGTATTTGACGTGACGATTCGTCAAGGCTCGGCACAGTGCGGCGAGATGCAATTATGAGACAATCTGCTCCACACAGGAGAATTGTTTTGAGAGAGTGTGCGGCACGCAAGAGTGCACCATGCACAAGAGTGTACCGCGTGCAAATGGCTTTGTATTTTTTCTTCAATTTATTTGAGCCCTCCTTTTCATTGTAAAAAAGTTGGTCACCTTAAGATAAGAGTTGGAATGTACTTCTGCTTGCAAACTGCTGCACTGCTCTTCCAAATTTCCTTCCTCTCCTGCCCCCCCCCCCTTTTTTTTAATGGCAACTACTAAAACAGGCCTGGGAATATTTTATGAGTTGACCAGAGGTTTATCGGGATGATGACTCGGCTTCGTGCTGTTGGAAAAGCCTAGGTCAGAACACCGTGCTACTAACTTCAGAACTGCAGTGATTTGCTTAACAATCATGGCAAGAAACGTCCTCAAGGGACAATAAAGTTATTCTAAGCCTAAGTCACAGTATGTAATAGAAAAACAAAATACAATCGATACAAGAAACGCAGCAAAGACGCCAGTAGAAAGGCCAGGCACATGCTTTGCAATGCACAAACCCCACAACATAACACTTCCCAACATCAAATATTATAAACATTGCATTGACATATAGCTACTCTGGGGTTGCTTGAATTTGTTCAAACATTCCCAAAGAAAGAAACTTTTTGCAAAGAAGGCAAAAAACCACAAAAGAACAAGGATGGTGAAGAACATTAAGGGGGGTGGTCAGAGAAAGGAAGAAGTGGGGGGGTAGCAAGTGTCGCCCCCAGATCTTTGCAACCCTTCTGAATATTAATAGGGTAGGAGAAGCCATTGGAATTTGGGGAGGGGGAAAACCTCATTACAGAGGGCAGGCATTGCTACAGAGAAGGGGATTTTGGGGGGTCCCAACCGGTGGCACTGTTTAATCTCGCCCCCCCCCGCCCCATGCAAGGCTTTGGGGGAGAAAAGCCAGGTCTTAAGGGCTTTCCCTTAAGGGTGAGATGAGAGGCTACCAGATCCCAGAAAGAAGGGAGGTCTTTGGGGATTGGGGGCTGCAGAAAACCCAAAAGACAAAATCGTGGCAGATTGTTGACCCCCCCTCATTTAGCAGTTTGGGTCTCTATGAAAGGGGGGGCAGGGCAAGGAACAGGGCTGGGGTAGCCTTCCAGGGAGAATCCTGTGTGTGTGTGTGTGTGTGTGTGTCCGTCCTGAACAGCTATTGGCCAGGCAAGTATCAAGGCGACCCGGATTGATGAGAGAGGAACTGCTGCTATTCCAGCTGAACACAACAGGGGGCAGCATGTTACCACCTTCAAAGCATTGGGAATCTGCATTTGTTTGTTTGTTTGTTTATCCTGTATTTATTCGTTATTGAGTTATAAATAACTCAAGGCAAGGAGTATATTAATACTCCTTTTTTTTTTAAACCACAACACAACCCTATAAGGCAGGTTGGATTGAGAGGGAAGGACTGGCTCAAAGTCACCCAGCTGACTTTCATGCCTAGGGCAGGACTTGAACTCACCATCTCCTGGTGATTCACCCCAAATTACTCCACCCAGCTTTCACACCTAATGCAGGACTAGAACTCCCTGTCTCCTGGTGATTGGCCCAACGTCACTCAGCTGCTTTCCTGCCTAAGGCAAGGACTAGAACTCCCAGTTTCTTGGTGATTGGCCCAATGACACTCAGCTGGCTTTCATGCCTAAGGTGGGACTAGAACTCCCTGGTGATTGGTGCAATGTCACCCAGCCACTTTCCTGCCTAAGGCAGGACTAGAACTCCCAGTCTCTTGGTGATTGGCCCAATGTCACCCAGCTGGCTTTCATGCCTAAGGCAGGACTAGAACTCCCTGGTGATTGGCCCAAAGTTACCCAGCCGGCTTTCATGCCTAAGGCGGGACTAGAACTCTCAGTCTCCTGGTGATTGGCCCAAAGTTACCCAGCCGCTTTTCTGCCTAAGGCAGGACTAGAACTCCCAGTCTCTTGGTGATTGGCCCAATGTCACCCAGCTGGCTTTCATGCCTAAGGCGGGACTAGAACTCCCTGGTGATTGGCCCAAAGTTACCCAGCCGCTTTCCTGCCTAAGGCAGGACTAGAACTCCCAGTCTCTTGGTGATTGGCCCAAAGTCACCCAGCGGCTTTCTGCCTAAGGCAGGACTAGAACTCCCAGTCTCTTGGTGATTGGCCCAAAGTTACCCAGCCGGCTTTCATGCCTGAGGCAGGACTAGAACTCACAGTCTCCTTCTTTCTAGGTCAGCTGTCACTCACAAGCCACATCCCCCCTCCCCCCATTTTCCAGGCGGTGCCAAGTAGAAATCTCTCCCCCCCCCCCGGCCATGTACCCATGACCCACCAATCTCCGAGGCATGGCTGATCAGCACTTGAGTGACCGCCATTTGGCTCCGCAGCTGCTCCTCTGCCTTGCTGATGCCCATCTGGCTGGACATCTCCCCGGAGAAGAGGTTGGGCACAAAGATGATGGCCAGGTTGGCCAGGTCCATCTTGTTCTGGGCGCACCTGAAAAGAAGCCGCAGAAAGGATCAAAACAAGCGGTTTGGAAGGGAGCAAGAGAGAATAAACAAACAAATCAATAAATAACGCAAGGAGAAAGAGCGGGGAGGAGGGCCAGGTGATCGGGCTGGTTCCTTGCCTGCCCTTGTCTGGAAAGTCATGGTTTGGTTCCATTAAGGCAGGGGTGTCAAACTCGATTTCATTGGGGGCTACATCAGGGTTGTGTTTGATCTTGGGGGAGGCATGGCCAGGGGGTGTGGCCAGTTCGACATCACTCATTTCCATTGACAGCCTCCTGCAGCCCTCTGCCTGCGAAAACGTTTGGGAGGGCTGCAGAAGGCGGCCATGGGCAGAAACGGAGCCCAGGAGGCCTGCAAGTGGCCCTCTCCAGCTCCGTTTTCACTGGCAGAGGGCTGCAGGAGGCCGTTGTGGCTGGAAACGGAGCCCAGGAGGCCTGCGAGTGGCCCTCCCCAGCTCCATTTTCACTGGCAGAGGGCTGCAGGACGCCATCGTGGCTGGAAACGGAGCCCAGAAGGCTGCGAAGTGGCCCCTCCCCAGCCCGCCACTGGCAGAGGGCTGCAGGACGCCATCGTGGCTGGAAACGGAGGCCAGGAGGCCTGCGAGTGGCTCTCCCCAGCTCCATTTTCACTGGCAGAGGGCTGCAGGACGCATCGGCTGGAACGGAGCCCAGAAGGCTCGCGAGTGGGCCCTCCCCAGTTCGGCTTTCGGCAGGGAGGCCGGGATCATCGGCTGGAAACGAGCCCAGGAGCCTCATGGTGGCCTTCCCGAGCTCCATTTATGCTGGCAGAGGGCTGCAGGAGGCCATCGTGGGCAGAAACAGAGCCCAGCAGCCCTGCGTGTGGCCCTCCCAAGCTCCGTTTTCACTGGCAGAGGCATCACAGGCCGCTCCTTCTCTGTTTCCAGGTCGGGTCCAAGGGCCAGATCATAAGCACCCTGTAAGCTGGATCTGCCCCGCGGGCTTTGAGTTTGACACCCCTGGTTTAGGGGAGACCAAGTTGCTAGTCCTCAGGGCTGTGTTGATGGGCATGTGCTTTACGTGCCCTGCGATGTTCTACTCCTCCTTCCTCTCCTCCCCCTCCTCCTCCTCCGACGAGCCTTTTTTCCTTTTTACAGTGATTACACAGCTCAGGTTGTGGTGACTCATTCACAAACTTCTCCTTTGCGTGGTTGCAGGAGAAAAGGGCTTTGCTGTCACGCGGCAGAAGAGGAGGGAGGTGGGGGGGGAATAAAGGACCCCGTGTCCTTGGGAAGCACGGGAAGGCTCATTCATTCCAGCAAACGGACATCCGTCATAGGAGCAGGGGTGTTGGGCAGGCCCGTGGCTGCCCATCGCAACCCCGCTAGAGCTTTTGAGTGCAGCGTCACAGCTGCTGCTGTCCTTGCTTTTGGGGTGTTTGCAACGTGCAGACAGCTCCCCACGGGTCAGGAGCAGAGCTTTGGGGAGTCACATTTGGGGGGGGGGGCTCCTCTGTGCCCCTTTCTGGCTTTTAACAGAGCGCACAATCCTTCTAGAGCAGCCCCAACTCCGTGAAAAAAAAGCACGCACACACACCCCAAGTATGAGACATCCCTGACTCACAAAGGAACAAGAAAGACAAAATAAGAGTCAGGAATGTCGGTTTCTGGTGATCAAAGTAAGCAAAAACAGACGTGGAGATGAGGGACGGAAGACCTGCAGAGTTCACCACGGAAGCTATGGGGATGGGGTGGGGGGGTGGGGATGGGGAGTTAAGAGAATTAGGATTCCCAGTGTGAGTGCAGAAGGGTTGGAGGGGGGTGCTGCAGTGGCTATGGAGCTCCACAGAATTAGGCAAAAGTGAGGCAGACAGAACCAGGCTAGAAACCAGGAGACTGGGAGTTCTAGTCCCGCCTTAGGCAGGAGAGACAGCTGGGCGACTCTGGGCCAATTGCCAGGTGACAGTAGATTCTAGTCTCCTCTTAGGCAGGAAAGCCAACTGGGTGACTCTGGGCCAATCAGCAGGAGACAGGGAGTTCTAGTCTCACCTTAGGCAGGAGAGACAGATGGGTGACTCTGGGCCAATTGCCAGGTGACAGTAAATTCTAGTCTCCTCTTAGGCAGGAAAGCCAACTGGGTGACTCTGGGCTAATCAGCAGCAGACAGGGAGTTCTAGTCTCACCTTAGGCAGGAGAGCCAGCTGGTCGACTCTGGGCCAATTGCCAGGTGACAGTAAATTCTAGTCTCCTCTTAGGCAGGAAAGCCAACTGGGTGGCTCTGGGCCAATCAGCAGGAGACAGGGAGTTCTAGTCTCACCTTAGGCAGGAGAGACAGCTGGGTGACTCTGGGCCAATTGCCAGGTGACAGTAAATTCTAGTCTCCTCTTAGGCAGGAAAGCCAACTGGGTGACTCTGGGCTAATCAGCAGCAGACAGGGAGTTCTAGTCTCACCTTAGGCAGGAGAGACAGCTGGGTGACTCTGGGCCAATTGCCAGGTGACAGTAAATTCTAGTCTCCTCTTAGGCAGGAAAGCCAACTGGGTGGCTCTGGGCCAATCAGCAGGAGACTGGGAGTTCTAGTCTCACCTTAGGTAGGAGAGCCAACTAGGTGACTTTCTCTCAGCCCAATCCACCTCATAAGGCTGTTGTAGTGAAATAGGTGGAGAAGGAATGATTAGATGCGTTCGCCACCTTGAGTTGTTTATTCAAAATAATAAAGGCAGGACGGAAATAAGATCAGTCAATGATCAATCCACAAATACACCCCCTGTTTTGGGGACTCACCTGGCCACAACCTCCTGCAGGAAGCTCAGAAAATAGCGGAGGACACTGCAGTTCCATGGGGGAAGCAGACAGGTGATCAGAAGAGTCAGTGAGTTCCGAACTTCTTGGCTTTGCTGCTGCACCTGGCAGAGAGGTCCCTGAAGCTCGGCGGGGATCAGGGGTTCAGGCAGGCTCCTCAAAAATTGCTTCACCAGAGTGGCCACATCGCACGGGAGGGCCATGTGCAAGCAGCGCTCGCCCGCTTCCAGCCGGGCCTGGAAGGCAGAAACATCAGAGACCCCATCCAGGTTGCAGAAATCCTTACAGGTTAACAGAGTGGGAGGCGGAGGTGGGATTCAGCCGGTTCTGACCGGTTCTGGAGAACCGATAGCGGAAATTCCGAGTAGTGTGGAGAACCGGCAAATGCCGCCTCTGACTGGCCCCACCCCCACCTATTCTCCACCTCCCATTGAGTCCCAGCTGATCGGCTGGGTCTCCTTTGGTTGCCCTGCACAGGAGAATGGAGCTGGAAAGCAGGTCAGTGGGGTGGGGAGGGAAGGGGGATTTTGCAGTATAACCTTCCCCTGCCATGCCCATCAAACCACGCCCACCAAGCCACGCCAGGCCCACAGAACCAGTAGCAAACATTTTTGAATCCCACCACTGGTGGGAAGGGACCTTGTAGGTCATCTAGTCCAACTCCCCTCCCAAACAGGAGACCCTACACCGTTTCTGACAGGTGGCAGTCCAGTCTCTTCTTGAAAGCCTCAAGTGATGGCGCTCCCACAACTTCCGAGGGCAACTTCTGTTCCATTGGTTGATTGTTCTCCCTGTCAGAAAGTTTCTCCTTATTTCCAGGTACCCTTGGGACAACTATGGCCTGGATGATGGAGAATTTTCCTAAATAATTTTGCTGGTTTTAGACTAGAGCTCCCAAGTGGCTCTCATTAAACCCTTTATTGCTTCATTTTGTAGGGTGGGGCGAGATGTGGAATTCCACATGTTAAGGCAAATAGTAGCGGAAATTTTGAGTAGTTTGGAGAACTGGCAATTCCCACCTCTGACTGGCCCTGCCCCCATCTCTTCTCTGTCTCCCATCGAGTCCCAGCTGATCGGCTGGGTCTCCTTTGGTTGCCCTGCACAGGAGAACGGAGCTGGAAAGCAGGTTAGTGGGGTGGGGAGGGAATGGGGATTTTGCAGTATCCTTCCCCTGCCACGCTTGCCCAGCCATGCCCACAGAGCCAGTAGTAAACATTTTTGAATCCCACCACTGATATAGATAGATGATAGACAGACAGACAGACAGACAGACAGACAGACAGACAGACAGACAGACAATATAGATGATAATGATAGATATTCATTAACAATAGACAGATAGAAATGATAGATAAGTAGATATAGATCAGAGGTGGGATTCAGCCGGTTCTGACCAGTTCCGGAGAACCGGTAGCAGAAATTTTGAGTAGTTTGGAGAACCAGCCAATCCCACCTCTGACTGGCCCCACGCCAACCCCATCTCTTCTCTGCCTCCCATTGAGTCCCATCTGATCGGCTGGGTCTCCTTTGGTTGCCCCGCACAGGAGAACGGAGCTGGAAAGCAGGTTAGTGGGGTGGGGAGGGAATGGAGATTTTGCAGTATCCTTCCCCCAGGAGTAGGAAGGGAATGGAGATTTTACAGTATCCTTACCTGCCACCCACCAAGTCCACCCCAGCCAGCATGCCACGCCCACCAAGCCACACCCACAGAACCGGTAGTAAAAAATTTTTGAATCCCACCACTGAAATAGTCCAAAGTCCCTGATTTTAAAGGATTTTACCTTTTTATGAAAAGCATTGTGTCCTTCAGGCTTTTGACATTTTTTACATTTCTCGCTTCTCACACTGGGGGGCAGGAGATTTGCAACAACCAAAGCAACCAGCCACCGACTGAAAATTATTTCCTTATTCCATTCCCCTGCCTTTCTAGTATCCTTTACCAAAGAAGTTTGAACACCCATTCCAGAGGTGTGGTATTCAGCCGGTTCGGACCAGTTCTGGAGAACCGGTAGCGGAAATTTTGCATAGTTTGGAGAACCAGCAAATCCCACCTCTGATTGGAGATTTTACGGTATCCATCCTCTGCCACGCCCACCAAGCCACGCCCCACAGAACCAGTAGTAAAAAAATTTAAATCCCATCACTGACCCATTCCCAAGCTTACAACTACAGCTAATCCTCCAAGTTAAAACTTTGTATTAGTTTATCAAAGTATACAATAGAAAGAAAGAAAGAAAGAAAGAAAGAAAGAAAGAAAGAAAGAAAGAAAGAAAGAAAGAAGAGAGGAAGGGAAAAAGATATGGTTATAGTGTAACAGGAGAGAAAAAAAAAAGGAAAAAGTCACTGACTTCCAACTCTCTTTGGCACAGTCAAAGGTAACGACATTACACCCACAACTTTCTGCGTTTACGCAACAGTGTGTACAAGCCATTTCTACAACAATAAGCCTGTCTAGTTTACAAAAGCAGAATCAAAGTTTCATTTATTTATTTTTTTCTCATCGCCAACACAAAATCTGGAAGCAATTTCAAACTAGAGACAAAATTAAATATACCGGTAATTTCGTATTTGGATAAAAGAAACATTTTAACCATCTCAGCTTCCCTTGCTGTGAGGAATAATACTGCATATCATTCATTCTCATATTTTCAAATCGAGCCCATAATGTTTTACCAACTTTCAGATATTGTTCAGCATTACTTTTTAAAAAAACGGCATACCTCTGTATACATACATACTTATTTTATATATGCAAAACTAACTTAAAGCTTTCCAGCAATACATATATCTTTTTTTAATCCATCCTAATTAATTAAACCGTATTTAAGTTAGTTTAGTTTAGTTTAGTTTAGTTGGACTTATAAGCCGCCCTCTCTCCCGAAGGACTCAGGTGGCGCACATAAAAGACAGAAAATATAAAAGTTAAAAGAAATTTAAAAGATATTAAATTATGCCAAATAAACGATCAGATTAAAACCCCCGATCCCCCATCAGTCCAGGCCGAATTGCAAAAAATATTTAAGTCCCTCCCTCCAGCTTATCTTCATGGGATAGAGTATTTTGCTTCTTCGGAGAGTCTATCAAGTCTATTGCTAAGCACACTGGGTTGTATCCCAAAAATTGTAAGCCGCCCTGAGTCTTCGGAGAAGGGCGGCATATAAATGTAATTTTTTAAAAAAAAGTCTCTTTACCTAAAGAGGTTCTCAACTTTATTTATACCCATTAAAAAAAGGTCCCAAATCCTCAACATACAACTATCCATTTAGTGACCGTTCAAACGTTACAACGATACTTAAAAAAGGAAAGTTTTTCACACTAACGACTCGCTTGCCTGCCATTCCATCTTTTTTACCTTTAAAGCTTTGATCCGAGTCATTGAACCGCATTTCCGGAAAAGGCCTTCGAGGTGAAGATGGGGTCGGAGATGCTCGCAGGCATCCACTAGAAACCTGGGACGGGGAACACAGACATGGAGTTAATTGGATGAGTCTCCACCTGGTTGGAGGAGTCGGACAAGGGAAGGGCTGGTGTGTTTCCACCGTGGAATTACTAAGAGAAGGGAAGAGATGGGCGGAGGAGCTCACGCCGAGGCAGTCAGATGTGTTAAATGTCACTACATCCTGGGGTGCACACACACACACACACACACACACACACAGACACCTGTGTGTGAATTCTTCTTTGCAGATCCAGCAAGTGACATATTTGGCTTTGAAGTCCATTCAACCATCAAATCCAGGTCAGTTCCTTGCATGAACCAACCGGAAACCAGCACTCGGTTTTGAAGGGTTATTCTGTACCAATCACCACCGCTCTTTGGTTACTGGTTCGAATCTTATTATTCAGCGCTGAATAAAAAGGCAGCTGTGAATTCTTTTGCAAGGACTCATAGGAGGCTTGGTGGCGCAGGCTGTTAAACGCCTAGCACTTAAGTTCCAGCTGCCTGCAAACAGTGCAGGCTCGAATCCCACCAGGCTCAAGGTGGACTCAGCCTTCCATCCTCTCGGGGTAGGTAAATTGAGGACCCAAGATTGTTGGGGGCAATAAGCTGACTTTGTAAAAATGCCGCTTAGTAATAAGCAGGCATATACAATGGAATGAAGGCTATTGCTGAGCACATTGGGTTGTGTCCCAAAAATTGTAAGCCACCCTGAGTCACCGGAGAAGGTCGGCATATAAATGTAATTTAAAAAAAAAGACTGTAATGCTCCTTCTGGAGTCCTGGGTGGTCCCTGAGCTTAGTCGTTTCCCTGACTAGGTAACATCATCAGTGCTAGAGGGAAGAGGAGTTTGCAACGAGGAGGAGGAGGAGGACAATGATGACTGTGGGGTCCTTGGTGCTGTCTGAGTTTGGTTGTTCTCTTGCAGACCTTTTAGGACCCAACTAAGAAACATCGTCAGTGGTACACAGGTGTGGTCCACTCGCTGTAAACTCGATAGACAAAGCACTGATCATACTACCTAGTTGGGTCATGAAACGTCTGCAAGGAAATCACCAAGCACCAAGGACCCCACCAAGGACCCCACCATTCAACCCTGACCTGCAAACATTCTCTTCTATTGGCAGTAATTCTCCTTATTTCCTTAGCGCAGACAGAAGTGATGTCACATCCTTCTCCCGAGTTCGCAGTTGCCAACAGTTCTCTTCCCCCAATTAATTGAGAGAGGAAAAAAAAAAATTTTTTCTTGGGATTATCCAGGATGTGTAGAGAAGTGCATCCAGCATTACTCACTCTGGCACACCTTCGACATGTTCCGAAGGACGCAACGAGGGTAGCGGGATGCCAAACAGCCCCGAGGTTGGAAAAAGCCCAGCTGGCGCCTTCTGTAAGAAAGGAAAGAGCAATTAAACCGTCAAACTGTTGCTTTGATAGCTACATATTTATTTCCTTTAGACAGTGCAATTTTGTAAAAAAAAAAAATCCACTGACGTTTATAGCCTAGCAAACGGGAACATTGGGGGGGGGGTACAGTTAGTCCTCGACTTACAAAAGCTCATTTAGTGACCCTTCGAATTTACCACAGCACTGAAAAAAGTGACTTACAACCGTTTTGGGCACTTAGGACCAGAGGTGGGCTGAGACCAGTTCGCACTGGTTGTCACGAACCGGTAGTTAAGGTTAGGCACAGTTCCATGAACCGGCAAACCCCACCCCCACCTGTTTTTGGGGATGGCCTGAAAAATGGCCTGAAAACTGCCAAAAAAAAAAATGGCTGAAAAACCCAGGCCAAAAAAACAGGCAGGACGGGTCAGCCAGTGGTGGGATTAGCCCCAACTGGCAGAATCCTACATCTGCCTTTGAGGCGAGTGGGCAGGAGGTGGGGCTTGGTGTGTTGAGTAACATCACCCACCGCGTCATATGACCAACCGGCCACGCCTACCCAGCCAGAGAACCGGTTGTTAAAAAATTTGCAGCCCACCACTGCTTAGGACGGTGGTAACATTCCCCATGGTCGTGTGATCTGAATTCAGATATTCGGCAACTGATCTGAATTCAGATATTCGGCAACTGATCTGAATTCAGATATTCGCACTGATGATCAGTCCGAGCTGAAGAAGCTTCTCAAATGAGAAGCGAAATGTCTTCAAAATAAAAACAAGAAAGTCCAGTTGCCTCTTGGGAAAAAAAAAGCACCTTTGGGACAACCGCGGATCCCTGGTTCAGGGATCTCCAACCTTGGCAACTGTGATGACCCAAAGGGGCGTGGCATAAAAACAAAGTCACAAAAATAGGTCAAGTTCCTTTAATTCCTGCAACTTGGCCTCCAATGTCCAGTTATCTTCAGCTGGAGAAAAAATTCTCCCAAGAACAGTTCTTAAAGGGAAGAAATTTAGTCCGAACCAAAAGTACATATACATTATAAATAAAACCAACACAAACCACAGCTGCAGCAATTAATGAGACAGGGCAGGATAAGGAATTGCAGAACTCAAAAGATAACAAAACACACACAGTTGGGAGGACGCCAGAACCCAGATAGGACTTGACAAACAAAGATAATGCACGCTTTGCTTCCAGCAAGGTTCTGTGCGCAAACACCCTCTTTATCCTGTTTTCCCAGCTGCAGCTAATGAAGGGAATCAGGGCCTTTTTCTCCCCATAACCCACGTTGCTCCCTTCTCCATTCCTCCCTGTGTGCTCTAGGATGAAGAGGGGTAGCCCTGGGTCTTCCTCTGAATGCCCAGCTGGACTATGCCCTTCCCCAGTTTCCTCCACAGCCACCAGAGCCACACTCCCACTCCCTGTCAGCTGTTCCACCTCCCCCTCAGAATCAGATTCCAACAGGGGCATGACAGCAACTTTACGACTTGTGGACTTCAACTCCCAGAGTTCCTCAGCCAGCTTTGCAAGCTGAAGTCCACAAGTCTTAAAGTTGCCAAGGTTGGAGACCCCTGACCTGGATGATAGAGAATCTCTCAAAAAAACCAACCCATCTGGACTATTTAAGATCAATTCTAAGTTAACAGTAAGCAACCTAGGCCTGCCTGTATCTCATCAAGTAAACCTATGTGGTGATGTCCATGATAGCAGGGTTCCAATATTTGAGGGGCTGCCACAAGGAAGAGGAGGGGGTCAACTTATTGTCCAAAGCACCTGAAGGCCGGAGAAGGGGCAACGGATGGAAACGAATCAAGGTGACACAAGGAGAGAAGCTACCATGAACTAAGGAGGAATTTCCTGAGAGGGAGGACAATTAATCAGTGGGACAACTTGCCTCCTGAAGTTGTGGGTGCTCCAACACTGAAGGTTTTTAAAAAGAGATTTGGGCAGCCATTTGTCTGGAATGGTATACGGTCTCCTGCTTGAAAAGGGGGTTGGACTAGAAGGCCTTCAAAGTCCCTTCCAAGTCTTATTCTGTAATCTCAGATCAATTAATCAATGGAACAATTTTCCTTCAGAAGTTGTGCGTGCTACAACCCTGGAGGTTTAAGAAGAGACTGGACAACCATTTGTCTGAAATGGTAGAGGGCAGGGGGTCCCAAACTTGATAACTTTAAGCCTTGTGGACTTCAACTCCCAGAGAAGCTGGCTGAGGAATTCTGGGAACTGAAGTCGGCAAATCTTAAAGTTGCCAAGTTTGGAGTCCACAAGTCTTTAAGTTGCCAAATTTGGAGCCCACAAGTCTTAAAGTTGCCAAGTTTGGAGTCCACAAGTCTTAAAGTTGCCAAGTTTGGAGTCCACAAGTCTTAAAGTTGCCAAGTTTGGAGTCTACAAGTCTTAAAGTTGCCAAGTTTGGAGTCTACAAGTCTTAAAGTTGCCAAGTTTGGAGTCCACAAGTCTTAAAGTTGCCAACTTTGAAGTCTACAAGTCTTAAAGTTGCCAAGTTTGGAGATATAAGGTCTCCTGCTGCTTTAGGAGGGGGTTGGACTAGAGGACCTCCAAAGTCCCTTAGGACTCTGTTCTTCTGTTCTCCTGCTATTCTAGTAGACTCAAGATGCACTCCAAGGAAATTTTACTTTTTTATGAAGCCCCTTTTAACTCTTCAGACAAGGCCTTACTCACCTGTCTGGGACTGGTCTTGGAAGGAGAGACACAAATGCCACTGCTGGCAAGATAAGAGATGATGGCTTGAGAGAATTTGCTTGGTTTGTTCTCTGAACTCGACATGGTTCTTGCTAGGCACGACGTTCCATTTCACACAAGGTAGCCTGCATGGCTTAAAAATGTTCTTTTTCGTGGCTGGGAAACAGGCAAGACCCTTTAAGAGCAAGTTTGGAAGACGAGCAGGGCAAGGCGAGAGCAAAATACAACAGGTTGGAAGGAAGCCCGAGCCAGCCAAATTAGTCAACTCAAAATTCCCAGGGCCTACAACTGGGCTTGAGATGTTATTCCTTTTCCCAAGTCAACCACATTCAAGTAAGACCAACAGAACCACATTCTTAATTTTGGGAGCCCAATATTAAACTTCTGGTTTTTCCACTTTCTAAAAAGAGGTTGATCTGTTTTTTCCCCCCCACGTAAAAAGACCTCAGAATGTCTTCTAACGAGAATCTTTTTTTAACCAAAAAAACAACAATTAGCAATTAAAAAAAACCCACACTAAACCGTTTCAACTTCAGGGCTTATCTATATCTTTCCACAACGCACACCAGATTTGGTCTTCCTTTCCTTTGAACTAAGCTCTTTTAAGACACACCAAATTTAGCTTTTCCCCACCTACAAGCGTAACCACAAGGGGGAAGGTAAAAAGAAAGAACAACCCAACAGGCTTTGAAAGAAAGACAGACAAAAAAAAAGGCATTATCCTATTTATAAATTCCCTGCAGAGGGGAAAGAAAAAAAAATATTTAAAGGGGCATATCTCTCCTGGAAAAGAACGGAAAGAAAAGCACTTGTGGAAGGAAAATAAAACGAGCAGAGGGTGATAAAATAAATGGAAATCAGAATGTTTGCATTTTGTTACTGGATGGGCTGGAGGCCTGTGAATGGAGGTGTAAGATCTACCATGTAGGATCCATTGCAAAATGTCATTTCCCGGAGTAAACATGTATTGGAAGGAAGGGGTTGGACTAGAAGACCTCGCAAGATCCCTTCCAACTCGGTTGGTCTGTTATTCTGTGACCTGTTTTGGGGGGGGTTAATTATTCTTAAATCTGATAGCGTTAACTGGGTTGCAAGAAGGAAAACCAACTTCTCCTTCCCCTTTATTATGGTCTACTCCTGTGATTTTTTTTACAACTTCTTCTTTAGGGAGCATCTGCTGCTGAAGCTCCTCCTGCTTCAGAGTGGAACTGTCTCACCTGCTCAGGTATGCTGATCAAATAGCTGAGGAAAGCATGCCCGACCAATGGAAAGATGCTTGTTCCTTTTTTTTTTTTTCCCTGGGCTTGATTCCCTTCTTATCCTGGGCTTGGTCGAGGGTGTTTGTGAAGCCAACCATTGTGGTTTCCTGCTTCAGCGTGGTTTGTGTAAATGCTAAGAGAGGTTTGGTCAAGGAGGCATGGTTAGAAAAATGGTCATTTGTTCAGCACAACGGGTGGATTCAGGGCCTGACTACAGCTCTCAAAACTCCTGCAGTTGGGCAGCAGAGAGAGAGGAAGAATAAAAGGAGGAGGGAAA
>CM019160.1:26888936-26904940 GCA_009733165.1 Naja naja | reverse complement strand
CCAGGTGATCTAATAAGTTTCTCAACCACAGCAACTTTACCATTGCACAGACGTAATAGTTCCTGCTGGCTGGATTCCAATATTAGCAATAGCCCTTAGACTTACAGTATATACCACTTTATGGTGCTTTACAGCCCTTTCTAAGCAGTTTATAGAGTCACCCTCTTGCCCCAACAATCTGGGTCCCCATTTTACCCGGCCTTGGAAGGATGGGAGGCTTAGACAAGAAAAACCAAACGCACATGTAGACTGGGTGAAACCAGATTTCTCAATAGCAGGAACTCTGAGAGGGATCTTGGAGTCTTAGTGGGCAACCAGCTAAATAGGAGCAGCAGTGCAGCAGCAGCCAAAATCCCAAATGCAATCCTAAATTGCATTAACAGAGGATACAATTGAGATCAAGAGAGGTCCTAATACCACTCTATAAAGCCTTAGTAAGGCCACACCTAGAGTACTGCATCCAGTTTTGGTCACCAATATTATAAAAAGATGTTGAGACTCTAGAAAAGTGCAGAGAAGAGCAACCAGGATGATGAAGGGACTGGAGACTAAAACATACAAGGAACGGTTGCAGGAACTGGGCCTGGCTGGTCTAGTGAAGAGAAGGACCAGGGAGACATGGATAGCAGTCTTCCAATATTTGAGGAGCTACAGAGAGGAGGAAGGGGGTCAAGCTATTCTCCAAAGCACCTGAAGGCCAGACAAGAAATAATGGATGGAAACTGAAGAAGAAGAGAGTCAACCTGGAAATAAGGATAAACTTTCTGACAGGGAGAACCATCAACCGATGGAACAGAAGTTGCCCCAGTTGTGGGAGAGTCCGCCATCAAGAAGAGATTGAGCTGCCATTTGTCAGAAATGTAGGGTCTCCCACTTGGGGGTGTATGTGTGTTGGACTAGATGACCTACAAGGTCCCTTCCAACTCTGATTATCTGATTTTCTGCTGAGTCAACCTTGAGCCTGGTGAGATTCGAACTGCCAAGTTGCAGGTAGCTGGCTGTAGCAGAAGTAGCTTGCAATACAGCAAGACTAACCACTGCACACCAGGCTCTTAATAAAGGAGAATATTGGTTGAAATGTGGGGTCTCAGGGCTCTCTCTGAGCTTGCTTGTCCTTCTGCAGGCATTTCATTACCCAAGCTAGGTGACATCAGCACTGATGGTGCTGCCTAGTGTGGTAATGAAATGTCAGCTAGAAAACAACCAGGCTCAGAGAACCCTAAGAGCTGAGAAACACTGATTAATATATGTTGTATTCAGCCATCCTCAACCTGGGGATTTCCTATGTCTACCATTGTCTTCAACCAGCCAAATTTTCCACTCCCAAGTTATCTGTAAAAGATACAAGGCTGAGGAAGCCTTTCACAATGATCCATCCACCCATCTTGCACAAACGCTGCATGTTCCTTTGCAGTTCCTACCGAGAGACAGCAGAATGCCTTGAATTCCAGGTAACTGAGGTGGCCAGTTCACCTGGATCCAAGTGATCAAAGAGCAGAGATCACGCTCTTGCCACCAGCAGGACTGTGTTGGCAACTGAGGGAACGGTTCCAGGTGTGATTCACCCTGGAGGAACAAACGCAGAAGGGACTCATTAGGGACTGAGATGATCAGGATGGGGCAATGGCAGAAGCTGCCCACAGTTCAATCCGCCTTTTATTGCTCCAAGTTTCCCCAAATGTTCTACATTCTGGCAAGTCCCAGAACAAAGTAATCCAATCCAGAAGGAATGCGAATCCAGAGAAGTTCAAACGCCGGCACTCATTACTCCATGAAATTCAGCTGCTTGTCCCCAACAAATTCTCCCCAAACATCTTCTTAAGTCTCACTCCCCAGGTGTGCCTTGTGAAGAGGGGGCCCTCTCCTCCCGAGTGTCAGTCTGTGCTGTTCTCACCTTCTCCGCCTCTCTGCCTCGGATCAGGAGGGGGTGGTCCTTGCACACGCCTGAGCTCTGTCTCTCACGCTCCCTGCTTAGCCTCTTGGTCATCCTGCCCTGTTCCTCTGCCTACAAGCCATCCCAATCCTGAAAGGCCCTGGCCTGACTGGGCCTGCTCCTCTCCCATTTTCTTCTGAAGCCAGTGAAACTGCCCCCTTAAACTCTGTCGGCTCCAGTTCCAGCTCATTCCCTCCACCAGATTCAGGCTCTTGATGCATGACCGAGTATCCAAAGATTCACAAGACCAGAGGACTTCTCTGTGGAAATGCAGAGCAAGGCAAGACCAACACATTGCTAGGTGTGGATGGTATGCCCCTGAACTACCTGGAGAAACATTAGCTCCCATGGATAGTTGTGGAAAGATGGGATGGTGTAAGGAGAAGTTTGAAGAAGGCAGGTGCTCTCCTGAGGAACAGAGATCCATGGCTCTTTTGAACAGTGTTGGAAAGGTGAAGAGGCCAAGCTGTTGGAGACCAGTCAAGAAGCTCAGAATGGGTGTTATGGCAACACCCATGGGCTTTCGTCACTGTTGGTTCATCTCCACGAAATGACACGTTATTGGACTTTCCTTCTGCTTTACATCCTCATGGTTTGGCAACCTTTCTGGAGAACCTGATGAATCACTCCTCCTTGCCATTGAATCAGAAGATATTTTTTTAAAAGGGTGGTTAATGACCTCCTGTCCTCTTCCCCCAAGCAGCTTGCATTCAAAATAAAGTGTGCCATAGAACCGTGTCCCACAGAACTTTAAAACTTGTGGATCAACTCCCAGATTCCCCAGCCAGCATGGCTGGTTGAGGAATTCTGGAAGTTGTAGTCCACAGGTCTTCAAGTCGCCAAGGTTGGACACCCCTGCTACAGATTAATGTTTTTTCCATTAATGCCCCCAAAGAATCAGCTAAAATGAAAAGCCAAATTTGGCATTTTAGGTTTGTCAACCATTCCTATTTCCCAGGTTATGAAGAAAAATCATTGATGCCTTCTAGTAAGGAGACATCTCAAAATAAATTTTAAAAGGATCCTTTGTAAATTCCTGAGCCTTTCTCATTCTGATACACGAGACTCAATTTCCCCCATTTGTCTGTAGTGAGGTGCATTCTTCTTAACTCAAGATAATTGGAACGTATTCCTTTTTCTAATGCCTCAGAGGTATGTTGACCTGTGAAATCTTCTACAGTAACTAAGCAGTGGTGGGATTCAACGGTGTAACAATAGGTTCGGTGAGCACGTGCAGGGCGTTTGAAAACAGCTCTAAAACTTACTTTCTACGGCAGCCCCAGTGAGTAAAACAGCTATCAGCTGGGCTTCAAACAAAGAAAATATAGGACAGACTAGCGCAGGGACAGGTGAGCAGGGTCAACTAATTTCCAGAACTACGGTTCGCCCAACCGGTGCGTGCACGGCTGAATCCCACCCCTGTGTACAAGTAGACTTACAACCACAATTGAAAATGAAATTTCGGTCGTTGAGCAAAGCCATTGTTAAAGTGAGATGGCTATGGCACTACTTTGCTCAATGATTGTAATTCTGGCTCTCCCTTTGCAGTCATTAAGCAGATGGGGTGCCTGCCCCCAAAACAACAGCTGGAGAAAGAAGCTCACATGGCCATGACCTGAGTGTACTTTCCCCACCTCACCGCAGGACTCCTCCCCACTTCCATGCACCTAGGAGAGGAGAGGAAATCCTTCAGCAGGGCGAAGCAGATTTCAACCTTCCCTACAGGCTTCTCCACTGACTTTCTGGGGAAGCCAGCGGAGAAGGTTGCAAATGGCGATCACATATTCACAGGGGGCTTGGCAATCGGTTGTAAGTGCAAACAGGTTGCCAAGAGCCCAAATGCAACCATGTGACCCAAGGGGGAGGAGGGGGCAGAGCATCAGTGGTAACTCTGAGGCTAGGTCTGAAATAGCTTTTTAGAAGTCCGTCATAATTTTAAACCTTTGTTAAATAACCGGTTGTAAATTGAGGCCTACCTGTATACAGCAGGCTTTAAAAAAAAAAAAACTATCATGGAGTTAATAATATGGGATGCATTCAGCTTCCCCCTTTTTCCCTACCTGAAAGCCCTCTTTTGCAACACAAATACATTTAATCTATATGACAGCTTTGGAAGCCATACTGAGGCCAGACGCCTCACTGCCACATTCTTGAGCCTGGGAAAATGGGAGGGGGGAAATTCTTGGAGTGTGTGTAGTTAGACATAATAGCATTCTTTTTCTAAGTCAAGGTCATGTTATCTCTGCACCTGGGTGAGGGGAAGTCTCAAGTTGGGACGTATAGTGATTGGGGCATGTGATGCAGTGATGGGTGCAGGGGGTGGATTTGTAGTTTTTACTTATTGCAAGGAAGCCCGGAACTTTCCGATTCGGGATTCCCCAGATGTGCCAGGTTACTATCCAATTAAAATAGAACTTTTGAGAAGATAGATATTCTGTTTTATTGGATAGTAAATTTGTCTTGGAGTTATTGTTTGGAGTGAAGGTTTTCTGGAACACTGACACTATATATATTTGTTTTCGTAGATTTTCACGGGTAAAGGTATGTAGGTCTTGGTGTATTCGGGTCTTGTCCCGTGTAAGATTGAGAATACCTTGGCGACGTTTCGACAAGATCCCACTCGCCATCTTCAGGCTGGTGTCTTCAAGCACAAAGTCGAAGATACCAGCCTGAAGATGGCGAGTGGGATCTCGTCGAAACATCGACGGCTCTGTGTGTGTGTGTGTGTGTGTGTGTGTGTGTGTGTGTACCAGCGTAACTCTGGAACGCCTCGAGAAATTTCAACCAAACATGGTAGACAGATGACTTACCCTCTGGAAACAAATACTGTGTGGGTAAGATGCCCTTAACACTCCTCGGGGGGTTGTGTGTGCCTTAAAATGGCTTCTACTGTACAGCACAGTAGAGTTGCCATGGTAATGGCTTCACTGGGTAACGGCTTCACAGTACTCCACAAGGGGGCTCTCTCTGGTAAGGGGGATTGGTTCTAATGGGCCCTCAGCCCTCCAAGGAAACATCAGGCGATTGGCCAAACGTAATCAAATGCTACAAACATGAAACACCAGCATAGACAAGAAACTCCCGAGGAGGAATAGAAGACTTAGGCGACACTGCGCGAGAGCTACTACATCTACAACTTCAGAGACAGAACAACCGTGTGAGGCCCGACTAAAAGATAAGAGAGATAGAGCTACTACATCTAGAACTTCAGAGACAGTACAACATTCCTTTTCCTGTCTAATGCAGAATTGGATAAATAAATACACAGGCAATGCCGGGTTATCACCTATATATAAACAAATTAAAACGAGAGCCGGAATCTGCCGTGCCTATCCCGTCTCTTCCATGGGGCGATTCCCATTTCTGAACTGGTTGTTGCCACTCACATGCAGGATGTATCGAGCATGTTGTTGTGTCCTGCTGGGCCTTGGCTCCTCATCACCTCCAAGATTTCTGTGATCACCTCCTCCAAGTGCGGGTCCAGGTGAAAAGCCTCTGGATAGTTCACAAGCCAGTAGCTGAAAAGAGAGCAAGAGGTTCAGGTTGGAGCTGTGTGCTTGACTGGAGAATTCTGGGAGTTGAAGTACCCTACATCTTAATGTTTACTAGCTTGCTGATGGGAATTCTGGGAGTTGGTCCATATATCTTAAAGTTTACTAGCTTGAGGCTGAGGAATTCTGGGAGTTAAAGTCTACACATCTTAAAGTCTACTAGCTTGCTGACGGAGAATTCCGGGAGTTGAAGTCCAGACATCTTAATGTTTACTAGCTTGCTGACTGGAGAATTCTGTAACTTGAAGTCCACACATCTTAATGTTTACTAGCTTGCTGACCAGGGAATTCTGGGTCTTGAAGTCCACAAATCTTAAAAGTTTACTAGCTTGCTGATGGAGAATTCTGGGAGTTGAAGTCCAGACATCTTAATGTTTATTAGTTTGATGGCTGGGGAATTCTGGGAATTGAAGGCCACTCATTTGAAATTGGCAAAGTTGAGAAACCTGGGGGCAGGGAGAAAAAAGATAGTGGAAAGAGAATTCAGACCGGACAAAGTGGCAGATCCTCAGCTGACGTGAAGGATTCTTGTCCTGAGCTGATTCCTGATATGTGATCAATAGAGTTAAGGCTTAATTTGTTCTCAGATACTTAGGGAAAGGATTCAAGAATCTATTTTGCACAAATGCACTCCTTTCCCTTCCTTTCAACAGAATCCCTTTACTATGTGAGACCTTCTATCACAGGGTTGTCAAACGCCATTTTATTGAGGGCCGCAACAGGGTTGTGTTCCACCTTGGGGGGGCGGCTGGGGGGAAGCATGGCCAGGGTGGACATGGCCAGCTTGACATCACTCATTGAGGCTTTATTTCCGGCCACGATGGCTTCCTGGAGCCCTCTGCCAGTGAAAACAGAGCCCGGGAGGGCCCTCCTGAGCTCCATTTTCATGGGCAGAGGGCTGCAGAAGGCCATCGTGGATGGAAACAGAGCCCAGGAGGCCTGCGTGTGGCTCTCCCAAGCTCCGTTTTCATTGGCAGAGGGCTGCAGGAGGCCGTCATGACTGGAAATGGAGCCCAGGAGTCCTGTGTGTGGCTCTCCCAAACTCTGTTTTCACTGGCAGAGGGCTGCAGGAGACCATCGTGGACAGAAACGAAGCCTGGGAGGCATGCATGTGGCCCTCCCGAACTCCATTTTCACTGGCAGAGGCACCGTGGGCCAGTCCTTCGCTGTTTCCAGGGCGGGTCCACGGGCCAGATCTAAGCACCCTGCAGGCCAGGTCCAGCCCACGGGCCTTGAGTCTGACACCCCTGTTCTAGCAGGACCCTATTAGCTAAGAGGACATAACGCCGGAACATTTTTTTCACGGAACTCCTGATCTGTTGGAGTATTTGAAGGTCAGGCTGCCTTCATTGCTCACCAGTTCAATACTGCCTCCCGCTACAAAGCTTACACTAATTAACTGGCATAATTGCTCCCTGGGGAGTTAATGCTCGAGGAGCCCCAGTAATTCACCCAGAAATTGTTCACTGGGAATTGTCATTCGTTGCAAGTGCTACAACTCAAGATCCTTTTTGTGCTGATTTAAAAAAAAAAAATCAGAACGCCGCTGAAGTATATAATGCTTGTTCCAAAGCTGTTCCTATAGCTCTGGTTGGAGGCTGGACAAAAGAAATTTGCTAGCTTTCTATAATGCACGAAACCCCATATCCAGGTTCACATAATGTACTGTAAGAATAAACAGTATCATAGCCTGATTCATGTAGCCACCTAAAATAACAGCACGCAAACTACACCACCGCGAACCAACCCATTTTATGCAAAGTCAGTCCCTTTAGAACTGATTTTGTAATTGTAATATTGGTCAAGGAATCCTCGACCTTGTCACCACCAGCAAGCAATCCTTTTGCCTTTCTTGGAACTTTTAAATCTAAGAACTTTCCTTTAAATTTAAGTTCTATTGTTGCCACTGTTTTACCTACGGCGTTTTATTCAGTGTTTGTAAGCTGCCTGGGGTCCCCTTTGGTGAGATGGGCAGCATACAAGTTTAATAAATAAATGGACGAATAAATGAATATGAAAACTGTTTCATATCCAACAATTGCCACCATCCACTTGGAAAGACATTCTAGGGCAGAAGTCAGCAACCCACGGCTCTGGAGCCACATACAGCTCTTTGGGCTCCCTGTTGGGTGATTCCCACTACTGGCTGGCCCCACCCTTTGCCCTCCCCTCCTAGTCACTCCTTGCCTGGCCTGAGAAGGTAAAACACAAAAAACAGAAATGAGAGGGAGGGAGGGAGGGAGGGAGAGAGATAGATCCATTTCCCATAGAAAACACCGGGAGCCACAAAATCTGGGTAGGCATGCTGTGGCTTGGGTCATGTGACTGTTCTGGCCCAGGCTTCGTAAATCGTAATTAATCACAAACTTGTTTTAAAAGCAAAACCTATTTTATTGCAGTGCTGGGAATTGTTTCCATTCCCAGCCGGAACTTATCTTAAACAGTCCCCCAAGATAAGCACACACCTTTCAGTTCTGTGAAATGTTGCCAAAAACAGAAACATCCAATTAACTATAAAAGAAACCAACCAAAGTACACAGAGCTTCCAGGAGGACTCAGAACTGATCAAACTACTTTACTTCCTGCAAAGGTTTCATCATCTAGGCCTGACTTTTATCCCTTATGGGAGGGGCCAATCACCTCCCAGCCTTACTCCTGAGTCACCCCTTTTGTTTCAGCTGCTCTCGCCTTCTAGCAGCTCTGTGCACACGCGCACAGGGAACAGGCTCCCCTGGATCCTCTGCCTCACTGCTGCCAGACTCTGACGGCTCTGGAGGCAGCACCCCACTCCCAGATGGCCTTGGCTCCATCTTTGCATCAGACACAAGACTCTCATCCGAGTTCTCTCCAGACTCCCTGACTGGTCTTTGTTCTTCCCCACTGTCCGATTCTGCTGCCGTCTGCACAGGCTGCCGGCAAACCTTGGTGGCTCAGGGCCTTGGTGGCTCAGGCTGTTAATTGCCTGCACTTAAGTTCCAGCTGCCTACAACTGCTGTAGGCTCGAATCCCACCAGGCTCAAGGTTGACTCAGCCTTCCATCCTCTCGGGGTAGGTAAACTGAGGACCCAAGATTGTTGGGGGCAATTAGCTGACCTTGTAAAAATGCCGCTTAGTAATAAGCAGGCATATACAATGGAATGAAGGCTATTGCTGAGCACACTGGGTTGTATCCCAAAAATTGTAAGCTGCCCTGAGTCTTCGGAGAAGGGCAGCATATAAATGTAATTAAAAAAAAAACCACAACAGTGACTGGGTGGGAGTGACGTTGAGCTGGCCAAACCCACTCAGGTTTTGTGGCTCCCGGTGTTTTCTTTTCTGTGGGAAAAGAGTCCAAGCAGCTATTTCAGTGTTTAAGGTTGTAGACCTCTGAATCTAGGGAGTGTCTACGGAGATTCTTAATCATCCAGGTCATGGTTGTCCCTAGTACTTTTCAAGAGGCAACTGACTTATCTTGGTTTTCCTCAAAGACATTCTGCTTCCTATCCAAGAACCGACATGCAGAACTGAAGAAGTTTCTCGGATGAGAAGCAAAACGTCTTCAAGGAAAAACAAAGAACAGCCCAGTGGCCTCTTGAAAAGCACTCGAGATATCTTCAGGAGAGATTCTTTGTGTTCTCCAAAAGGATATAAAGTCAAAAGACGGCGAGCGAGCTCTGCGGACGGGACGACCCAACTATGAACGGTTAGTGTCATGTTCACCATGAAGTCGCTGGTGCACAGCTTCCCGTCTACATCTGGAGAAGAAAGACAGGTGTTAGAGTGGATCTGTCGCTAGGCAGGAATGGAATTGAACAGAAATGAGGAAAGCAAGCAGTCTGGGATAGATCTGCCCCATAATACAGTGCATTCCTGGTCTTTAAGTTTGGTCTAATGCTTAAGGTACCAGGCTAGAAAGCAAGAGACTGTGAGTTCTAGTCCCGCCTTAGGCATGAAAGCTAGCTGGATGTCTTTGGGCCAATCACCAGGAGACGGTGAGTTCTAGTCCCACCTTAGGCATGAAAGCCACCTTGGGTGAGTCCATCTTTTTCACTCTCTCAGCCCTATCCACCTCACAGGGTTGCTGTTGTGGGGAAAATAGGAGAAGGAAGCTGTGTTAGATATGTTCTCCTCCTTGAGTTATTATACAAACCAACAATGAAACAAAATTTCCTGGATGGTAACCTGGACTAACTGTGGCATGATTGGCACAAGAATCAGCCTTGGACTTTAGCCT
Organism: Naja naja; assembly: GCA_009733165.1. Lineage (NCBI taxonomy): Eukaryota > Metazoa > Chordata > Lepidosauria > Squamata > Elapidae > Naja > Naja naja. The sequence continues at coordinate 26,895,243 of CM019160.1, read as the reverse complement.
TATGGAACATCTTCTGCTCCACCCATCCACCCCAGAATCAAGAGGGGGTCTCCATCTCACCCCACCCCCTCCAGTCACAGTACCAAAGGAGCGAAGGCATTTCTCAATCAGCTCCTCCAGAGTGCAGGAACGGTTCAGTTCTCCCAGGCTGATGCAGGCCAATGCCTGGTTGATCTCCCGGGGGTTGGGGCAGGTCATATGGCGTCGGCTTTTCCGTCGGTAGATCTTGCTGGCTCCGGGAGGGTGCTGGAATCCATCCTACCAGCGCCTCGGTCCGCGATCTCCTGCAAAAGCAACAGCTGTGCTATTGGCCATCGTCAACAACTTGGGTGAATCCAGAGGTGGTATTCAGCCTGTTCGGACCGGTTCTGGCATACTGGTAGCAAAAATTTTGACTGGTTCGGAGAACTGGCAAATACCGCCTCTGACTGGCCCCGCCCACCCTCCTCTGCTCTTACCTCTCCTATATTCTGTGGTTTCTTAGCTCAGCTGATTCACACGGCGGAGTGAATTGCTGTACCTCAGCAGAGCTAAGAAACAACTGTAGGTCAGTCTTAGACTCATTTGTGCACGCACCCAGCATAGAACTGCGCATGTAGCTGCTGATGCAGTTCTACAGAGGAATTATTGAGTCTGTCATCTGCACCTCTATAACTGTAAGGTTTGGTTCTGCAACCCAACAAGACAGACACAGACTTCAGAGGATAATTAGGACCGCAGAAAAAACAAGTACTACCAACCTGCCTTCCATGGAGGACCTGTATCCTGCACGAGTCAAAAAGAGGGCTGTGAAAATATCTACAGACCCCTCATATCCTGGACATAAACTGTTTCAACTCCCCTCAAAACGACGCTATAGAGCCCTGCACACCAGAACAACTAGACACAAGCACAGTTTTTTCCCAAACGCCATCACTCTGCTAAACAAATAATTCCCTCAACACTGTCCAACTATTTACTAAGACTGCATTACTATTACTATTAACATTCTCATCACTCCTTATCGCCCATTCCCTCCCACCTGTGACTGTATGACTGTAACTTTGGCCAAAGTCTTTGAGTTTCATCTTCAGGATCTGGCCTTCTAAAGAGCAGTCAGGGTTCATCTTCTCTAGGGCTGACCGGTTGGATGGCCTTGCAGTCCAAGGGACTTGCAGGAATCTTTTCCAGCACCATAGAGGGAAAGGTAAAAGTGAAGGTTCCCCTCACACATCCATTTCTGGTTGTTTCTGGCTCTAGGAGAGCGGTGCTCATCTTCATTACAAAGCTGAAGAGCCAGTGCTGTCCGAAGAGGTCTCCGTGGTCATGTGACCGGCATGACTGAATTACCGGTTGCCCTCCGGGTGAGATTTAAGGTGCTGGTGTTAACCTACAAAGCCCTTCATGGCTTAGGACTGGGATATTTACGGGAGACCCTGCTGCCAGCAACTATTTCCCATTGTCCTGTGCGCTCTCACAGAGTGGGCCTCCTTGGGGTTCCGTCAGCCAGCCAGTGTCAGCTGGTGACCCCCAGGGCCTTCTCTGTGGGAGCACCCACCCTATGAAATCAGCTCCCCCTGGAGCTTCGGGTGGCCCCTGACCTCCGCTCCTTCCGCCAGGGCCTCAAAACCTGGTTATTCCAACATGCCCTGTGCGAAGTCATAGACAGGGACTCCTTGGGGTCCCATCGGCCGGGCAATGTTGGCTGGCGGTCCCCGACGACGCGTTCCACTCTGTCGCGTCCCGACCTCTGGAATCAACTTCCCTTGGAGCTCCGCCTGGCCCCTGACCTCCGCACCTTCCGCCATGACCTGAAGACCTGGTTATTCGACCAATCCGGGCTGTGACCCTTGGGAGGGGTGGTTTTAGATTTTTGATTGATTTTAAGTTTTGCATTTGGTAATTGTAATTGGGACTGTTAGTTTAATTCTTTTAAGTATTTATTGTTGTTTTATTGTAAGCCTTGGAGTCTTTGGAGATGGGGTGGCATATAAGTCCCATTAATAAATAAATAAATAAATAAATGCTGACCTGGGCTGAGGGTGGGGAGGGGAGTTTTTCTTTTAGTCAATGGTTTTATTATTTTTAGCTTTAATTGGGTTTCTTATTTAATATTTTTTTAATTGTATATTTGTATTGTTTTATGATTGTACGCCGCCCCAAGTCCTTCGGGAGATGGGGCAGGTTAGAAATCAAATAAATAAATGAATAAATAAGTAAGTAAATAAGTAAATAAATAAATGACTGAATGCCCTCGAAGATGCACGGAATGCTGTTCCCTTCCCACCAAAGGTGGTCCCTATTTTCTACTTGCATTTTTTTTACATGCTTTCGAACTGCTAGGTTGGCAGAAGCTGCTGGGACAAGGAACGGGAGCTCACTCCGTAGCCGGGCGCTATTGATTCGAACCAACTGCCGACCTTTCTGATCGACACGCTCAGCATTGCTGACCTTTAAAGAAGACCCTCTTCAACTTTCCAGATGACAGTAAACCACCCAACTTGAAGCAATACGTGGACGTGCTCAAGGTTTTTTTTCCCCTCCTTACCCAACTTCCTTGTGTAGAGACAGCACAGTCCCGCCCTGCCTGCCTGCCTGCCTTCTCAGTCAAACCAGACCTCTGTGCTTTGATCTCCCGCGGAGAGCCAGCCTGTCTTTTGTTCTGGTGTCTCATCTCCACGACGCTGGGAGCCCTTATCCCAACGCTGATCAGCGGGAGCGTGTACTGAATCAAACCAAGCGTCTGTTTTTTTTTAGCCAGGCGGAATCAGGAACTGGCAGTGGACCCAAAGGTCCTTCGCAAAATCTCCACACCGTCTTACTCCGAATAATTCTGCTCAGCCTCAACAGCAGAGACAGATCCATGCAAAGGTGTTTGGCGTGTTTTTCGCAAGTTAGCCAGTGAAATAGAAGACCGTGTAAATCTGGCGTGGGATACTAAAGACCATAAAATGCAACAACAGAAGAGATATATTTGCCGCTCAGGATTGAACGGTGGGATCCTTGGTCCTCCTCTCTGAGCTTGGTGGTTTTTCTCGTGGGCGTTTCATGACCAATTCATTAACACTGCCAGCTAGCGCTGATGATGTTACCTAGTTTGGTAATGAAACGTCTTCAAGAAAAGCACCGAAGCTCAGAGAGCCCCAAGGGCCTCCCCATCCCAGTCCAAATGTAATCTTCATCTCTAAAATAGAAGTTTGTAAACTTCAGTTGTACGATGACAATGCAATTCTTTTGAAATGAGCTTAGGAAGGTAACATGAAACCAAGCACACATCCCTTAAAAAAGAAAGAAAGAAAGAAAGAAATATTTTCGTTCAAGGTGGGAAAAAACTTGAAATTTCCAAATGTAGCTGGGGCAAATTATCCAGGCCCCATCAGCTCTTGAGTGGAAGCATGGTTGCATCTTATCTTCTGCAGCAGAGAGTTATCTGCTCAAAAGCCATAGCGGCTCTACTCCAAAGGCAGATGGGGGTGATAAGGGCCCTTTGGGGAGTTGCTAAGGGGTGGATTAATCTCCTCTAACATTTAAGGTCCCTTAATCTGTCCTCTTCCCCCAAATGGGCAGGAGCCTTGGGCCCTTTGGCTCTGCTGGTGGCGCAGTGGTTAGAAGGCAGTATTGCAGGCTAACTCTGCCCACTGCCAGCAGTTTGATCCTGACCGGCTCAAAGTTGACTCAGCTTTCCATTCTTCCAAAGTTGGTAGTGCTATTGCCCTTCCTTCCTTCCTTCCTTCCTTCCTTCCTTCCTTCCTTCCTTCCTTCCTTCCTCCCTCCATCCCTCCCTCCATTCCATGGTGCACAGTGGTTAGAATGCAGCATTGCAGGCTGACTCTACCCACAGCCAGGAAGTTCAATCCTGACTGGCTCAGGGTTGATTCAGCCTTCCGTCCTTCCAAGGTCGGTAAAACGAGGACCCAGATTGTTGGGGGGCAAGAGGACAGCTCTGTAAACCACTTAGAGAAGGCCATAAAGCACTGCAAAGTGGTATATATCAGCCTAAGGGCTACTGCAATTGCTTTTTTCTGGAGAGGCTCCGCTGATTGCCCACAACAGACCTCTGAAGCAAACTGCTTGCAACCCTGTGTCACGATCTTGCACAAGTTCCTCAAATGTCCATTTCAAGAGCTTGGCACACACATACCCTGGCCCGCACACGCACGCACGCACCCACGCCCCGCAGCCTCATGTTGCCTGGCTGTTTCGAACGCCAGCTGTGCCCCAAGGAAAATAGGAGGCACGGTGGGCATTTCTGCCAAGTGCCCCCTCTCAGCCCCAAGGGAAGACCCTCTTCCGTCAGCCTGCGGCCCTTCCCTTCCCCACTACCCCCACCCTACCCCAGCTCTCCAGTTTCCCCTCCTCTGTCTTGTTGCATGCTGCATCTTGCAGATCTCATACTAGGAAGTTCCCTCTTGAAGCAAAACCGTTTCCAACATCCCGAAAAACATCGGTGAGCTGAAAACGCCGGCTTGCCCGGGCTTGAGATGCGATTTGAGTCGTTTATTTAAGATTCTCGTTCTCATAAATGGCAGGGCGGTGGCTGCCACAAATGCAAAGGTTTCCAATCCTTCCGACGGTCTTAGGCACCAGATCGTACGGGCCCGAGGGTCCTCCTTCAACATTATCCAAATGTGACAGCTGTCATCTCCCAATTTTGAGCTGGCTCTTTCCCTCTGAAGTCGTGTGCCAGGCTGAAAAGAAACTTACCTGCGGGCGTTCAGCCATAAGGGACCCCAGGCTGCAGGTAAGAAGTAAGAACTAGGTGCCAGGTAAATAGATCGTCCCGAGTAGTTCCAGAGAGAGAAAAAAATACCTTTTTTTCCCCACGATACGAAGGAAAGAAGAAGAAGGAAAAAAAAATCTTGGCCCCCTTTTTTTAATTTTCGGGCCCAGCAACCTAAAGCTTTCCAGATGCCCACCAGCCCAGTGCCTCTCCCAAACTGGCACCTTGTGAAAGATTAATTTCGTACGACCGAAGGATGTACGGGTAGAGCAACTCCTCCTTTTCCACACCAATGCAAAAGAGGAGAAGTGACAAAACCAAGTGGTGTTCACCTTACTCAGAATGACACGGAACTTAGAAAATACCAAGAAATTCCCGGTGACTAAGAGGAGAAAGAAAAGGAAGGTTTCAAGGCGTTCGGCTTACCGCTTACTCTCCCGTCGTATCATAGTTCTTCTTTTTGGGGGGCTAGCTCACCAGGGTCCTTTCCTTTTAGCCTGCTGTTGTGACCATTAGGGAAGGTTGCCTCCTTCGCTTGGAATTTCTCTGCGGAACGCCAGAGACGTTTCCGTCAGCGCAAGTGCGGCACAGACAAGTCAGACAGCTGAGATGCTAGCTGGCTGCGAGGCAGCTGAGTCAAAAACCAACTGGTTGGTTTTGTGCTGATGTGGAGTTAAAAGGAACTGGGTTACACATGTGATGTGGTATGTGTGTGTGCTCTGTGTGTGTGTGTGTGTGTGTGTGTGTCTGGAAAAAAGTAGAACTAAATCTTAAGTTTTCACTCTATGGTTAGTCAGAGAGATTCCTGTGCATGGAACTTTGCTCATTAGGCCAAATCCAACAGGTGCATTTTTTTCCTGTGACTCTACAAGGTAGAGTTAAGTCCTCAACTTACAGCTGATAGTTCAGTCATCCTCTCCTTTTAATGACCCCAGAATCCTTTGCAGGGTAGAGTCTGGGCAACTGAAAGGAGCTGAGTATTTACTGGCCGGATGCCGTCCTTGTCACCAGGGCGGAGTTATATTCAGCAGATAAATTCTCATCCTGCCCAGAGAGAGAAATATGGGATCCCCTACCTGGGATTGAACTCACAGCCTCCTGATTGTGAGGCGAGTGCTCCACCTCTAAGCCACCGCACCACTACAACTGATAGTTTAGTCACCCTGTGAAATTACAACAGCGTGGAAAAAAGGGACCCATGACTGGTGCTCGCACGTACAACTGTCATTGTATTCCCCACAGCAACAGGTTCAAAATTCTGGCACCTGGCACAGATTTATGACCGTTGCCATGTCCTGGGTTCAAGTGTTCACCACTTGCAACCTTCCCTGCCGGCTTCCAACCAGCCAAGTCAATGGGGGAAGCCTGATTTGCTTAGTGACCATGCAATTCACTTAACAATGGTAGTGATTCGCTGAACAATTGTGGCCAACACGGATGTAAAATCAGGTGTGGCTCATTCAGGAACCGCCTTGCTTAGCCCTGCAAATTCTGCTCCCAATTCTGGTCATAAACCAAGGACTACTTGTACAGAGAGTCCTGACTTACACCGATGGCCCCAAATTTCTGTTGCTCAATGAGACATCTGTTCAGTGAGTTTTGCCCCAT